>PVKE010005322.1:24973-59677 GCA_004027555.1 Craseonycteris thonglongyai
TCTGGTCACCTTACTTAAGTGCAAGCAGCTTCTAAGTGAAGAAAGCGAGATTTTGAACTCGGGTGAACTGACTCAACCCTTTTAGGCTATGGCTTCTGTGTTTCCACTGTTGCTTCAACGTCATCTGCTTCTGTCTACCTCTCAAGAATGTTTGCAATATTTCAGTAGTAGCCCCAGAGACTGTGCTGCCACTAGGATCGTGTGAAGAGCAAATTATAGGGCACAGTCATAGCGACATCTGTCACTGCCATGAAGCTGGTGGCCGTGCGCAAATCACTTCCCTTCTCTGGGTTTAGTTTACGCATATTGAAAATACACAGGTTTTGGACAATTTGGCCATTCTTTTGCAGCAGGCCCTGCAGGGATGGAGTTAAAATAGGAAAGCAAATTGCCCAACACTGTCATCAGAGAGCAGATACACACATACAAGGATACCTGTGACAGTGTCTCCTCACCGTGCTACCTGGAAGCTCCCTAAGGGCAGGGTAGTGTCCTTCCATTTTAGTTCCTGAGAGCACACGGCAGGTCTTCAGAGGCCCTTAGTGAAGGAACAAATGAGTACGTGCCCTGTCTTCTCTGAGTAGGAGGGAAGGTGCCAGGACAGACAACCTTGGCCTTGATTACTCTTAGCTTCCTGGTGACTTAGCATGGGCCTTTGATTTTCAGTGCCTGCATTTGCTCTGAAGTAACTAGTCGCCCTTATAAACCTCTGGGCAGATGCAGCTGGCTGACAATCTGCTCTGGGGGTTCTGGCACTTGTACGTGTGTCTTCAGTCTTTAATTTCTAGCGCATGCTGTCAGGGTCTCTCCGATCTCTGCTCACCAGCACTGCAATGTGCTAAAATGACTTCCAACCCATGGCATTTGTAATGTGTGTTTTGGAGGACCTTTTCTGGATTCCGCAACCCAGACTTAGGCTCTCTGGAGACAAAGCAAGGATGAGTAATTCCCTAGTACTTCCAGAGTCCGGTAAGGACAGGCAAAGTGGGCTTTGGCATTTGGTTTGCTACCCCTTCCAGAGTCCCCTGTCACACTCTGAATGGACCCAGTTCAACAAAACCACCCGATGCCCTTTGGACCCATGCAGATCCTGAAGTGGCTGCCCAGGGACTGGGCCATGTGTTAACCCTGGATGCCCCCAGCCTGAAGTCTGGCCTGGGTCTCAGAGGTCCAAGCCTCAGCGTTTGTGCAAGATGCTCTCAAAGAGTTGCAGTCCCCTGATCATCAGTGATTCTTACAAGTTGCTGCCGGGAATTGTCACAGTGAGTTTGCTAGATAAGCATTACTATTATAGGTTTACACTTCACTGGGGCTCAGAGGAGTGGAGCTAGGAGGGTGCAGAGTAGAACGTGAACCTAGACTAGCTCCATGTCCAGACCTCTTCAAAAAAGGCTGTGCTGCCTAAGAACTAGAGGGGGCAGCAAGACAGACCCTCACTCAGTGGATGGTTGAGAGGGGCTGGAAGAAGAATAAGGAGGCAACACTTGCCCTGCTGGATCTTAGAAGACGATATTCCAATGACTGAAATATGTGAGACTGGCACACAAATTGAATGAGCAGATCAATGATGTAGAACTGATAGCTCAAAATTAGAGCTTATGATACATAAGAACTTAATATATATTTTAAAAAGCATTACAGACTAATCAGGTAGGGGATGGAATATTTTACACATGATATTGGAAAATTAGTTCTAGATGGATTTACAAAGTTAAATATAAAAAATAAAATTGTAGAAGGAAGAAAAACCCTAAAGTGTTTTATAATAAGCACGCATCACTTTTAAGTCAGATGGAAAATG
This sequence comes from Craseonycteris thonglongyai, assembly GCA_004027555.1. NCBI lineage: Eukaryota > Metazoa > Chordata > Mammalia > Chiroptera > Craseonycteridae > Craseonycteris > Craseonycteris thonglongyai. The sequence continues at coordinate 26,775 of PVKE010005322.1, forward strand.
ATGTAAACTAAAAAGAGGAATCAGCTTTGCAGATGGGGTAGGCATTTTTTTAAAAGATTTATTTTTATTGTTTTTGACAGAGAGAGAGAGAGAGAGATACAGAGACAGAGACAGAGAGAAGGGGGAGGACCCAGAACAGTCTCCATAGTTGCACAGCATTGGTTTTCCCACAGTTTCATTCCACAGGTGGGCACAGGGCTGCACAGGGCAGGAACTGGGCCGGGGTCTCACTCCAGTAAGAATCGAACTGGGGGCACTCCCCAGTTCAGCATATGGGTCCACACGAGCCATGGATTTGATCCTCGGTCCCCAGGGCTGCAAAGTGAGCACTTAACCCACTGAGCCATCCCAGCTTCCCAAGGGTAGGCATTTTTTATAGGGTATAATCTGATGAGGATTCCCAAAATATTCCTCATGTGATCATTCACACACTCATTTACGGTGTCAATGACTCAGTAACATTAGTCAAGAACTAACTGCCAGACACTATACTAAGCACTGACAATACAGAAGCAAGTGCTTGGTAAATTATTTGAAACTCTACCGCTGTTAGTGATGAACTCCTGTTATGAAATATTGTGCTGTTTTTAAAGGCTTGTTTATGGAGGGGAGGGAGGCATGTTTCTTTTAGAGGCTGGGACCATGTGACACGGCAGGCCACAGCAGCAAACACAGTGAGGTGAGTGTGCACTGACGTGGGTGGGTGGACATGGTGAACGGCAGGTACATGCCCTATATAATCCCCTCCCCTTGACTGTGGATAGGACCTGTGAATAAGATGGGACACCACTCCCACAATCAGCTCACTCATAGTTGACTTGGATTTCATCAGATGGAAAAGTATCCTGGGTGGGCCTGACCTAATCCAGTGAGCCTTTATAAGTCAGTGATGTGTCAGAGAGATGAGCTCCTGCTGGCCTGGAAGAAAGCGAGCAGCCATTCTCCGAACGGCCTGTGGGGGGACATGTGACAAGGGATTTTGGGTGGCTTCTAGTAGCTGAGAGCAATTCCAGTCAATAGCTAGTAAGAAAAGAATTTCAGCCATGTGACCACAAGAATATGAGCCCTGCCAACTGCCACATGAGCCCCAGATGAGAACCATTCCTTCAGCTGATACCTTGATTTCAGTCTGGTGAGATGCTGAGTAGAGGACTCTGAATCCCATACGTGGCCTGACCCCCAGAAACGGCAAGATAGGAAAGTTGTTGCTTACGGTTTTACGCCACTGAGTGTGTGGCCGTTTGTTACACAGATACAGAAAAATAATACAGGCAGATAACAGAAGACAAGCTATCCCTCCCCCATTCTGTATGAGGCCTGGCCTGGTAAGGGTTCCTTGTGCTCCCCGAGAAGACGTGCTGTTACTCTCGGCAGGAGAGAAGCTAGCATGGCTGGGTCTTAAGCAGAATGATGCTGATCATCTCCCCTCACTGTAGTCATTTCCACAGCCCCGGCCCACAGGACGGGTCCCTCTGGTTCAGAGGCCAAATCATTGTGTCTGCAATTCCAACATTCACATAATTATAACTTTATCCCCAGAGGTCCTCAAAAATACGTGAATTGTCAATTGCATGCATTTCATCGAAGGCTCACTGTGAGCCAGTGACCCGTGTGGCCTTGCTCCAGCCACTGTACCTCTTGGTGCTGTTCTGGGACACAGGGGTGGTGGCCGCCACCTCTTCTATGAAACAAGGGTTTTCTAAGGACAGGTGGGAGCGTGTGGGGAAAGCTGTGTGCACTATGAGAGAAGCTGCACTATGAGAGAAGCGTGCTATATTAAGTCACGCGCTCATCTTGTCATTCTTTGTTTGTAATTATGCTCTCAGAACGCACATTGTGCTGGAACCTGCCTGGTTATAGGAGTATCAGCTTTAGAATCAAATGGTTTTGATTGCTGGGCCCAGTCTGCTGAGCACAGCAAGAACGCCCGGATTCAGTGCTGACTGCTCCCCGAAAACCCTGGCCTCGGGTCATGTGGTTTCTGCTTCATTGGATTTCCTCAGGCTTTCAAGGCACTTTGACTTAAAAAAAGTCTATTTTTAAGAAAGAGAAGTTTTAAACAGGTTTCAAAATGTTCTTTAAATAAAAATCCTCGACTATGTTCCTTCACCTTCATCAAAAATACCAAATAATTGCTACATGGACAATTTCACAAAAACTAGGCTCCTTAAAAGGGACATCTTTTGGCTATTTCCTGTGTATGCTCCACAAATAATATCACTGGATATTTTATAACAGCGGCCTGTCAAGCAAACTTTACCTGTCTAAACTCTCATGACTTCTGGTGGTATCACTAATATCCCACAGGGTAAAATAATTAGCACCTTCCTCATGACACTTCTTGTGGCCTTTTGGTCCTAAAGCTGACTCTGTAAATAGACCTCCATGTTACAAGTGAGCTGATTAGAATAATGGGGACGCTAGCTTCTTGATGAAAAAACAAATTATGAATTAACTTGTGAAAGCCAAATAATTTCATTTACTTAAACCATACTTCAGACATTTTTTTAAACATCTACTCAAATAATAAATCAGCTTTGAACCAAAGGTACAAGTAAAAGAAGCCATGGGTTTTCCTTTGTGAGTACATTAGCTCAACTCTGTTCATGAAACCATGAGTGAAATGGGTTACAGTTTAATCAGTAGAGAAAATCGGGTACAGACAAAATCACATGAGAAGTAGCTAGTGCAGTCTTCAAAATGGTAGAGAATCCTGTCTCTACCACTCTGAGATTGTCACCCAGCTGAGGATTTCTGGGAACGCTTTTGTGTCCTCCTGCTGGTTTCAATCTCCACGTGCTAGATGTCAACAGATGGGGCAGTTAGGTTTGAGGCATCAGCTGCTCGTCTGCCTAAATCTTGGCAGGTGAGACAGAAGTAGAGTTTCCTCTTGAAAATTATTGCAGAGCAGGGGTTACATGTTGGAGGAGTTATGGATATGGCTAAGCTATAGTTGGAGACCAGAAGAAAAAAGGATAAATAGGTGTCAAATTATTCTTATAATTAACAAAATTGATAATTGTTGTTAACAATGATCACTGATAGACACTAGTGTAAGTCATTTAATGTTTGTCTGGCAGTTCCTGCTCATGAAGCATGGATGATAAAATCACACTCAATCTTCGTCTTTCAGATCGTATGGTCCCCTTTGAACAGCTGGGGATACTGAGGCTAGGAATGGACATGTGAGTGGCACAAGGTCATGTATTTCAGTGATATACCCTACAGAGGCACACCTCACTGCACCTCTGACGTGATTTACAGCGATAGAAACATGCAGGCTTTGCCTTGCGAGAAAGTCACTTCCCTCTGGAAAGCTCCTGCTGGTCGTCAGTAAAGTGAACGGAGAGGCAAGATGAGTGCTGTGGTCCTGCCCAAGGCTGAAACTCCATACTCCTATGCAAATATAAGGGGCACACACATAACAGGAGAAGCATGAAGATGTTAGCCTTTGGGGGGAGGAACCTCCATGTTTCAGAGAGTGAAGCATCAGAGAAATGAAGTATAAAGCAAAATCCCTGCCTATTGGAGCAGCGACACTTAATAAAGTGATTAGGCAGTGACATTAAATAAGTTTTAAAGTCATTTGAGTCGTTAATTGGCCAACTCTACGGAGGAGATGTTTTCCCGAGTAAATCTGAGGATGCCAATGGTAAAACCTCACAGAAAGTGTTATTGGTTCTAGTTGCCTGCAACAGTTTGATGCCAAAACTCCTGTTTTGACTAGAAAAGGAGGGTAGACAAGAAAAACGACAGGGCATTCTGGGGTAGAGGTTCCTACAGGGCAAGCACGGATGTGGGTGCCATCAGATCAATGGGTGTCATTTGCCCCTCTTGTTGGGGTGACTGGCTAGCCACACAGAGATGAACCACTTTTACCCCAATGATGTGCCCCTGCTTGCACTTCAGAGAGCTTCATCAGGGCCCATGACTCCCAATGGGAACCCAGGCAAATGTGACACCCTTTCATGGTCTTCTGCAGGCTCTGTCACATGACCTTCAGTGCCACCCCCAGAACTGACATGGAACTAGCCAGCTACACTTGATGCATCTCCCACTGCTAGGCAGAAAATGACTTAAAATTGCTCGGGCACATGGATAGCTCCCTTGCATAGAATTAGGTTAACAATATTAACGACAATTTGTGCAAGGGCAAGCGCTCAACATCATTACTGTTCACTACCCATCCTTACATTCGTCTGAGACCTTTAGGAGGAGAGGCTGGGAGGAGTGATGGCACTGGCAGCAGGCCACTCCTCAGGGCGGCAGAAGTGGAACTCAAGTATTCTGACTCCAAGACCTGTCACTCAGTCCTCCGCAGCCTCACTCACCTCTGTCCATCTGTCAGTCAGGCATTAAATCAGGTATTAAGACACACCCAGCATTCGCCCTCAAGGAGCAGGAACAAAACATAGGACTTGAGGATCCTATAATGAGCTGAAAAGAATGATATACTCCATGCGCATTCTCTGTCTCAGAGAGAGTGTGCACACGCTAGTGTCATTAGACCTTGTAGACTCCATCCCCGCAGGGCTCCAAATTTATAGGTTTTTGCTCCGTGATAACCAGCCCTTCACTTATCAAGGACACATTCATCTGTTAGTTGCAGAGGCTTCATACTTGCAACCGGTGTCCTGACAGTTTTCTTGGAAAGACAAACTAACAGACAGCCTTGCCTGGAGCCTCACACAATGAAGTCCAGGTCACAGTGCGGAGACCACGGAGGCCCCTCTGCCCCACATTGCCCCTTGAGGTCACGGGGGCCTCCAGCAAAGAGAAAGAAGGCACTGCCAATCAAACACAACCTCTAAATGGAAAGTTGTGCATTTCCAAGTCTTTAAAACCAGATCCCCAAGCAGATGAACCACTGTCCAAACCATTTCCATGAACCTCCTTCTTTAAGAAACCCCAGCAGCTCCTGTGGTCCTAATAACAGATCTGCCTTCCTCTGCCCAACACTGAGACTCCACCCCACCCCACCCCACCCGCACCACAGTGGAGGGATATAAGCATACACCACAGAGCCAGAATGCCTGGCTCCTCACCTCTTGCCTCAGTTTCCCTGTCTGGGGGGACAGTCATAATAATGCCTCCTCATGTGGTTGTGAGGAATAAATGCATTAATATTTGCAAAGCCCCTAAGTAGCACTGGGCTACTGTAATGGTCGTGTATCAGTTATTATTTCTTCCAATGCTACTACATATGTTGCAAGAGCCAAAGAGAGTCCAGAAAGAGTCCTTAGGCACCACCTCATCCAATATGGGGCTTTTGTTTGTTCGCTTTGTTGTCGTTGTTTACAAGTGAGAAAATCGAAGCCCGAGAAGGTAAAGTCTCTGCTAAACAATGTGTCCTTGTTAGCCTTTGGGGGTCCCTTTGGTCGCCCAGAGTGACCTTACTGGTCTACTGGTCTTCTTGTCATGGTTGTCCATAATTAATGACTATAGAGGTGGGCAGTCCAGAGCCCTTGTGCCTTTATTCTGTGACCTCTGACCCTTGACCCTAGATTGTCTGACTATGGGCCTCGCCACTGTGCTGGCTGCTGCCTTTCTTTCATCTCTGTGTGCTTTTATGTATGTCTGTCATGTCTTTTAGACTCATTTTCTCCAGCAAAGCTTTCAAGCTAGGCTGTGCTGACGACTTGATGACTTTGCCTCCCTACAGCCTTTGGTTTGTGATTAATTTCCACTGATCATGTCATGGAACTGGGGGAGGGGAGGGGTGACATCCCAGAGATTACCTGGCCCAGTGGACCTCAGCAACCCAGATTCTATGTATGTGGGGGTGGGAGGTTAGAGAAACGGGGAGGGAAGGAAAGAGAGCAAAAACTGATATCTTGAGTTGGGGCATATTTTTATATTTTGAAAACCCTTGAAGGTGATTCTGATACAATCTTCTGATACGAGCTGGTGAAGCAATTACCTTCACACTGCACAGTAGAGGAGAAAACCAAGGGCCACAGGAGTTCAGTGTGTTATTCAAGGTCACACTACTGATTTAGGGCAAAATTGGGTCCCTCAATGCTTAGTCTAGAGCTCATTCTGCTTCTATTAATTTCATGTGTGTCAGGAATAAATTGAACTTTCCAGAAGCCAGACCCCATGAATTCCAGAGTTATCATCATCATCGTCGCCAGTTATGTTTGGATATCAGTTATGATGTGCCAGACACCGGTCTAAAAACTTTCCATTCGAGATTCATTTCATGTGCATAAAATCCCATGTTGTTATTCCCATTTCACAGAGGAGGAAACTCAAGAACAAAGAAGCAATAATGTTCTTTCAAGAAAGTCGTAAGTGTAGTCTGGGTGACCTAGAAGCCTAAGATCCACAGGCTTCACTATGACAAGGGAGCTGTTGTCACAGGAGGTTATATCCTAGATTCCTCCAGGTCACTGTCATTGAAAAAATTGCTATAGATTGAGGAAATGTCTAGAATCTTAGAGTGCAGCAGTACTACCCACCTAAGGTCATTTTCCTGGCTTGACTGAAGAGAGCTAAGCCTCTGCTTTAGAAAGGCCTGTGTGGCTCCTGTTTTGATGACCCATCAGCAGCCTGAGGAGACGGCATCTGTATTACTGTTCTGTCTTAAAGGTCGGAAAGTCAAGAATGTCCCCCCAACCTGGGCCCTAGTGGACAGCCTACAATTGCCGGTTTCCCATGTGCCCCTGAGTTTCAGTGCTCTCTCCTCAGCCCCCAAACCCAACAGAGCCTGTGCCCAAGTCCCCATCCCCCTCCTTTCTGTCTAGTCTCAGTGTCCGCCTAAGACAGGGGAGCCCAACCTTCTGGCTTCCCTGGACCACACGGAAAGAAGAATTGTCTTGGGCCACACATAAAATACACTAACACTAACAACAGCTGATGAGCTAAAAAAGAAAAATAATCACCAAATCTAAATCTCATAATGTTTTAAGAAAGTTTACTAATTTGTGTTGGGCCATGTTTGAAGCCCTCCTGGGCCACATGTAGCCTGCGGGCCAAGGATTGGACAAGCTTGTCCTAAGGTGTAAATGGCTTGCATCCTCGCCATCTTCTGCACCTGCTGGCCCGCCCTTCCTGCTGTTGGGAGACAGACCTCTCAGATTTGCTTGCGCCTTTACCTGATTCTGAATTGTACCACCAACTCCTTCTTTGTGTACTTTCTGGCCAACAGGTTTGTCCTCCTGTCACCAAGTTTGCCTGAATCACGCCACTTGCCCCTACCTCTGTGGGTGTGCCCTTTCTTCCTGGGTCCAGCTGCAGAATTGGCTTAGTGACCCACTGCACAGCCCTGGCAGGCAGCTAGCTCCACCTTCCAGAGACAAACCCTTCTCTGTGCCCACCTCCTTCCCACCAGCCTGGCTTCCATTGCTTAAGCCCCAGCTCACTTCCCAGCAGAGGGAGCCTCCGTGCACACATGGGTACTTGCTTCTCTCCGGCCTGGGAAGCCAGAACCAACCTGAACCCATCGCCTGGAAATTGCTGGTCACTGCGCAGGCTGCAGAACTGAGGTGAGGCTGACAAACAGCTCTCCACTCTGCGCCGTGGTCTGCCATGTGACTCGTGCTCTGGGCTTTCTACCTGGCCTGTCACTGACTCTGAACTTTTAGCCCAAGCTCTACCTGATTCGGGCCTGGGCATGGACCAGAATGTAAAATGACAATGCCCTGAGCTGCTCTGAGCTCCTGAGATGTTACAGATGCAGCTGTGACCGGCAAACATTGTTTCTGGGATTGTGTTTGTAAATCTATGAGTTGCCCGACAGCCTGTGGAATTAAATATAGATGCTCCATCACAAGCTGTGGCTGAAATAAACTCTGTGCTGCTCAATGAACCTCCCTAAGGACATTGACAAAGACTCATTACCCATTTTTATAGCAAAGTCCAGAAACCCATACCTAAGGAGTTTTTTTGTTTGTGTTTCAGGTTGTTTGTTTGTTTGTTGTGAAAGTGACTTTTCCCCCCATAGGTTTTTCTTCCCCCCATAGGCTTTTGACTGGTACTGGTGGGCCCTGGGAGGTGAGAGGAGGGGGGTGGGAGGTGTGTGTGTGTGGGGGGTGGGGGAGACAGGATGGTGTAATCAATAAGGTTGCTGCACTGAGTGCGGTGTGTATTGTGTGGTGGTGAGCCAGCTCGGAGGTGACCAGGTAGACAAGGAAGTCCCAGTCAGCCTTTTGGGATAGCTGGCCTTGAGAGCATGGTGGAGGTCTGCAAAGACCTTCTGAGAGACAGCCAGTTTATGCATCACAGTGAGTCCTCTCCAGTTCTTTTTTTATTTTTTCAAAGATTTATTTTTATTGTTTTCGACAGAGAGAGACAGAGAGAAGGGGGAGGGCCCAGAGCAGTCTCCATGATTATATATCATTAGTTTTCAATATAGTTTCATTCTACAGGTGGGTACAGGGCTGCATAGGGCAGGAACTAGACTGGGGGGCACTCCATGGGAGGCACGTCCCCACAGGGGGCCTCTTACATGGGAAGCACACCCAGGGGCAGGAGCCGCACTGGGGGCCTCCCACATGGGAAGCTGGCCCGGGTGAGACCATATTGGGGGCACACCCTAGTTTAGCACATGGGTCCGCATGGGCTGGGGCCAGGACATGATCCTCTGACCCTGGGGCTGCAAGACAAGTGCTCAAGCCACTGAGCCATCCCGGTCTCCCCTTCTCTTCCATTCTTAACCCAAATGACTTTCCTCCCTTACATTGATTTCTACAGGTTGCTTGTAGGTTAGCAACCTTTTGAATTAACAATGGCAGGTTACCCAAAGTTGGTATTTCTGCACTACAGTCAGCACCCTAGAAGAGTTTATTGAGCATGCTCATTCAGTCTTCTGCTGAGAAGGTGTGTACTGCCATGCCATTCTGAGGGTCCCTACCCACATCACCAAAACCCCTACTCTAGGAGGAGGTGCCAAATGAAGGTTGCTGTGAATTCACAGCAACCTCAGTGTTGTCTTGAGGAGTTAAGGTTTTACTGTGTTGATCATTTGGAATTTATGCAATCGCTATGTTGCTGCCGGTCTTATTTATCTATCTGTTTGTTTGCTGATTGCCTCTCCAATTCTTTAACACCAAGGTTTTTCTCCACTGAAAAGTGAGACTGCTGACTTCGCAGTGCTTTGGTTACTGTCTGGGGGTCCTTGTGCAAAATGGTTTAGGAGCCACCGATGGAAGGACTTGAGTAATTCTTTAAAAATATCAATTCAGACTTCATTCTGGCTCAGACTGAAAATTAAAATCTTTGAAAGCTGTGGTAGTTAAGTTTCCCACTTTCTTCCTTTTAGGAAATTTAATAAATAACTATGCATTCATCCAACTAATGTTTATTGGACAAAGAACAGTCCATTTAGCTAAAATGTAAAATGCATGAAGGGGACACTGGGAGAAAGGACTAAAAGGTAATGCTTCAGTTTCTTTGAAAGAAAATGTTAGTGCAGATCCTCCTTTATAATTCTCTTATGGCAAGCCTTATTAGCCAAAGTCACATTAGAAAGACTCTGTGCTGACCAGGACTTGTGTGCAGCCACAACTCAGTGATAACTGAGACTCGAATCAGCAATTTCCAAGTCAAAATTAAGATGAAATTCTTTTCAGCCTAACTTTATATTGCATCATTGATCTTCATTTCAAATCTTGGGAAAACTTGTATGTAGTAACTATCAAGAATTTTTAAAATGAGACTAAACCTTCCATTTCTCAAACAAGGTAACATAATATAGGCAAGACAGAGCCAATTTGTGATCAGAAATGCTTGAGTCAGTATTTACATTTGAAATCATTTATAGTTGAAAAAACAAATTCACAGACCCATTATTCCAAGAATCCTTATTTTCTATTCACTGAATTGAGTCTATGTTTTAAATTTTACATTAATAAAGGTTAAAGAAAAATTTTAAACTTCATTTCTTAGTTGTATGAGCCACACATGAAGTGCTCAATAGCCACACGATCCTAGTGGCTGCCACATTGAACATCACAGGGCTGGAGAGATTCACAATCCATCTGCTCCTGTTGTTCCTGTGCACACACATTGCTCACTCAATTTCCATCCATGGAGCTACACTATAACTTAATGAGAGGCACCATGCTCTTCCTCGAAATTTCTTTTTCAATTACAGTTAACACACAATATTATATGAGCTTCAAGTGTACAACATAGAGATGAGACATTTATGTAACTTATGAAGTGAACACCATGATAAATCTAGTACCCTCCTGACAGCATACACAGTTATTGCGATATTATTGACTGTATTCCCTATGCTGTTCATTACTTTCTTGAGACTATTTGTATCACTGTCAACTTGTACTTTTTAAGTACCCATCAATAGACAAATAGATAAAGAAGTACCGGTACATAATATACACAGTGGAATATTACGTGGCCATCAAAAGAATGACATCCTGCTATTTGCAACAACATAGATAGATCTAGAGGGTATTGTGCTAAAGAAGTCAGACAAAGACAAATACCATATGATCTCACTTATATGTAGAATCTTAAGAACAATACAAGCAAACAAACAAAACAGAAACTCAGATGCAGAAAACATACTGATAGTCACCAGATGGGAAGAGGGTTGGGGAATGGGTGAAAAAGGTGAAAGGATTTCTTTTTTAACAAAACAATAGTGCATTATTTTTGTGATGAGAAATAAAATGTCTTCTGGTTACAAAAACGAGTGTGAAGTATTAGGAGGACTCTTCCGTTTCCATTTTTCTCGCTATCTATATGACCGAGTGAGGCCTGCTGTGGTTGTTCTTACCGGGAGCTTCAGCCACCAGTCCAAACAGCTGGTCAGACAATCCTCCCGCCTCCGCCCAGCTCAGGGCCTCACACCTGGTTTGCTCCACTTGTGTGAGGCGGAGATGGTTTGAGTCGAAACCAACAGAAACAGCTCATTATACTCAGTCACAAGTGTTGCTCCTTCAGCGATCGCCTGTCCCCACCATCCTTGATATTCTGCCAACTCCACCGCCTTGTGCTTACTCAGCCCTTGGCCAGGCAGCCGGTGGGGATGGCCCGTGCAGATCCCGGGGTGCCAGCCGGTGATGGAGCAGGACCGGCGTTCCGTCTCACCCCATCGAGCCTCCGCTCTGCCCTAATGAGCGGCCCCGAGGCTGAAGCGCCCTCCTGACATCGCAGCTGGAGCGGAAGGCCTGGGGAGCAATTCGCCATATGCTTTCTGGGCTTCTGGTCCTCTGAAGTTTCCACTAAAGATGCTGTTTGTTCCTTCATTCTGACTTAGAACCCCTCCCCTCTAGGGGGAAGGGACACTATGATTCATATTGTCCTTGCACAACACCGAGACACCATTCTCACTGTAGTCTAAGTGAGTGGTATCCTATGTTGCTGAGGAGAATATAGCCTATGTGGTCACAACATCTAGGGCCCTGCCACCACCTATGTTTTCTCTTAACCTCCAGAGTGACAATGAGGCCACCCTTTTGGTAATGCAGCATAGTTGTTAAGGAGTAGGGAACATTTGCAAGAAAAGACCCAAAAGGTAAAGAAAATAAGAAAGGTAAAATTTGTTTGCCCCTGTAGGACATCACTGGGTACCATCAACATACCCTGAGAGGTGGCTTGCCAGGGTTGAAACATGTGCGGCTGTGATACGAGTATGGAATGTCGTGGAGGCGGGGCCAGGGAGCAATGCACACGGCTTACAGCTGCAGCGCTGGGAGGCCTTTCTGTGAAGGGCCGTGTCAGCAGTTAATGGGTCCTAATGACTGCCCTGCTGGGGACAAGAACAGTAAGTGTACTTCTTAAAATGCTTAGCTTCCCATTTTTATTGGCTTGATTTATTTCAAAGACACAAAAGTATCCCTCCTTAAACTACTTCTCCATACTGTTCTCACACCTCCTCACATAGAGCCCACTCTCATTCCACAAACAAATTAAGCTTGACTTCTGCAAAATCCACAATCACTTTCCAACCTCCAAACCGGAGGAAACTGTTAGTACCTATGGCTAATACTTGTTGAGTAATAACTGGGTACTAGGCATAGTTCTTACTGCTTTAGGTACGCTGTCCCATTTGATCCTCAGGACAATAAATAGCATTGTGTTTCTACTGTCATTTTCTTTTTATGCATGAAGTAATTAGGAGCTAAAGAGATTAAGTCATTTCTCAAGATGCAAGCATCTTTGAATGGCCAGGCAGGTTGTTTGGATCCAGAGTTCAGGTTGTAACACTGGGTTCTATCCTCCTCAGCCCAATTCCCCCTCAGCCCCCTGACATCTCAGTGGCTTTTGGCACTGCCGGCCTCTCCACTTGCTCAGGTGTTGCTGCCTCCTCTTGCTTCGCCTGCCTCCCTGTCTGAATACAGCACCCAGATCTCTGCCCCTCAATCAGCCTCCAGCCCTTTAGGGTGGTCTGTTCTAACTCTAAGCTCTGGGAACCAGCCGTCTTAAGGGAGTGGGGAAAGGGAATCAACCAGAGCAAAACGAGAAGGGATCCAGATGGAGAAAAGCCCAGGAAGATGGCTGCCGCATCAGCATGTGACGCCTGGAATGCCAGAGTGGTAGAAAGAAAGGCTCCTAGCTTCAGAGAGGAGGAACTCCCGAGTGTGCTTATGAGGGTGAGACTTACGCAGCCAGTTAATGGAGAGGGGATGAGAATCCAGGCAGGGGGTTCCCACCCAGCCCAGAGACCATTGCACCTCACTCCTCTGACAAATCTAGAGCTCCAGCAGAGACCCAAGGGACCCCATTATCCACATAGGACTTCTGCATGCCCACCCCCTTTCTTATCCGGATCCTAGGAAGATCCTTATTTTCTGCAGCCCCCTCTTTCCCTTCAAAGCCCCTTTTCACCCTGCATCTCCCCCTGCCCTTTGCCTTAAGCACTGAGTGATCACAGAGCCTGTCTTCTGTCCCTGCTCACCTGTGATCTTGGTTTATCTAAACTGTTAGCCTTTGGGCTCTAGGTAAACATCTTTCTTCTTCTATAGGGTTGTTTTCAACAGGATACAAAGGCCATTGGTAAATCAATAACCCTTTCTTAAGAAAAGGGGGAGGGTGGGACCTGGGGCTTTTAATTCAGATCTAGCAGCTCCTAGGGCATTAGTTGGAGTGTTCTAAAATTAAGCCTTTGAAAATCACAGTGCTGCCACTGTTGGAACTTCATAGCTTCCAGCCCCTAAACAGGAGCAGCTTGCTCTGGGTGGGATCATTAGTGGAAACCTCCCTCTGGTGTGCCGATGTCCTCTAGTTCTGATACCATAAGTATTACCTGTTGCTTTAGGGCTCTTCGCTTCTGTTATTCTTGCCTCCTCTCCTTTCTCTCCAGGAGTCTCTTTCCTGGTCTCCCCATCTGTTCTTTTTTCTTTTCTTTCTAGGAATCTTTGAATTTCCATCTCTCCACGTGTTTCTATCCAACACACCAAGTACTTCTGGCTTAAAGTCTTACTTGTCGATGCCACACTGAGCCTCCATAAACACAGATATTCCTGGTGTATTTCCAGAGACGATCCTCGAAGTCAGCACATGCCCTGGGACCCATTGTGCATCCTACCAACCTTTAGGGACACCCGTCATTGTTCTGTCCTTACTCCTGTCCCACTCAAGCTGTCCCCATGAAGAAAACCAAGACATAGTTCTACAGGCAAGTGTGTGAATGAAGCAAGATTAGTGATGGCGTGACCGCGCACTATAAGGCCAATGTCGTACTAGGTAAAATAACACACTTTAGATTTAACCCTATGACATTGGAATTCTACCTTTCTTTTCATCTAGCAAGTCTGCATCTGGACAATTATTTTGAAGATGTACACAGAGATTCAGTTACAAGGATGTTTATTGGTTGGCAACTGGGAGAGAGAAAGTGCCATTTATGTTTCTAAAGTATAGTATTTATCTATCACTGTGTAACAAATCATCACAAAACTTAGCAGCTGAAAATGATTAAAAAATATTTACTATCTCACAATTTCTGTGGGGCAGGAATTTGGGTGTTTTTGACTGCAGGTGTTTTCTGAGTTCGCAGTCATGATGCCAGCGAGGGTGACAAGCATCTGAAGGCTTGACTGGGGACAGAGGGTCCACGTCTACGTTGGCTTATTTGCAAGGTGGGCAGGTTGGTGCTGGCTGCTGGTGGGTCTCTGCTCTTCCTCACATGGACCTCTCGAGAGCACAGGGCCACTTGAGCCATGACATGACACAGAAGCCAGTTTCCCTCAGAGCCAGTTATCCAAGAGAGAGAGCAAGGCAGCAGCTGCACCGACTTTCATGTGCGAGCCGCGGAGGTTATGCAACACCACTTTCACTGTATTTGTTGCTCATGTAAACCACGCTGGCACACTGGGGGGAGGGGCCGACACAAGGATGTGTGTACCAGCAACTGAGAATCATGGACGGCCATCTGGAAAGTTGGTGATCACGAAGAGGGAAGACTTCACCAGGAGAAAGCTTCCTGGTCTCTGTCCTCACCAAGAATCATTTCTACTGTGAGTTTTGGAGAAGAACAGAGCAAGCTGGTCTGGCCATTAGCTGTAGACTCTTTCTCTTCATCAGCCATCTGTCTGCAGTGGATGTATGCTCCACCTGCTCACTGTTAGCCACTAAACAGCATAACCGGCTCTGCCTGGGTGGCAGTGGGTGGGTTTGGACAGTAGCAATGGAAGGCCTGTGCTGTCCAAAACTGATTTAGTTCCAGAGCTAGGTCACTTTCTCTACTTGCCTCTTTCAGAAATGAAGCTGTTCTTTACCTGTGTCTTATGTCTCAAATGGATTCTAACTTTTGAGTGATTTTGGTTGACCCCTCACATTCCCAATTATGTTTTATAATCCTTTTAATAGTGGAAAAATTAAAACAACCTAAAAGTCAAATAATAGATTGCTTGAGCAAACTATGGCATACTTATACAATTTAGTATAAAGCAATCATTTAAAATTTTGCTATATAAGAATATATAATAATATGAAAAGCTGTTTAGGACATATTAAGTGAAGAATACAGGTGATAGAACAGTATGAGTTATTATTCTGTTAAAAATAATGCATGCCTGCTTAGAAAAGAAATATATGAATATCTGCATCCCAAAATACCAATTATAGTTAACATTGGTTGATAGGTTTTGGGGGTAGTTAACATTTCCTAATCTGTTTTCCCCTAAATTTCCAACATTTTGTACTCACTACCTTTGTAATGAGAAAAAAAGAAGTTTACAGATACTAGTTTGGGAGTCAATTCAAAGTCATTAGAGCTTTCTAACATTATTAGAGCTTCTTTCGTTTGGGAGACAGTCAGGTCTTTGAGCGTCCCCCACCCATTTCCATAACTTCATTCACACCCTTGACCGTAACCTCTTTCATAACTCTCTTCTCTTGGCTTCATTGAGCCCACATTCTATTTTTTTCTGCTTTCTCTGTGGCCACCCTTTGTAGACTCATCCTCCTATACCAAGTCATTAAATGTTAGACTTTCTCAAAGCTTACCTCCAGGTCGTTATCCCTTCTCACTATATACTCTACCTGGAGGTGACCTCACCCACATTTATTTACACAAAGCAGTAACCCATAGATCATATGAAATTTATACCTCTAGCCCAGGGCTCCCTTCTGAGCTCTTATGAGTTATGTACAACCTAACTGTGTAGATATCTCAAAACTTCCTCAAAGGCAAAATAATCTATCTATTCTTCTGGTTCTTAATCCTGGGTGCATATTGGAATCATCTGGGAACCTTATAAAAATACCAATGCTCAGACCCCAAGAGGTTCTGGTTTAAAAGGTCTGGGATCAGACCCTGGAGTCAGTATTTTTTTTAAAAGGCCTCCAACCCCCTGCCACTGGATCTGAATGAGTAGACAGTGTTAAATGTCACTGATCTACTTGTACTCAATAGGAACCTGGTAGTAATTATTGTCATCTTCCTCTTCCTTGCCCCATAACTAGAACCCATCACTCAATTTCACCAATTTGACCTCTAAAATATTGCTCAAAATTGACCACAAGTCGTTGTCCTCCTGCCACCACCCTAAAACAAACTACCACCTCTCTTCTGGGCTTTCAATGCATTCTGAATGATGTATCGGATCTGAGACCATCATGTCTTTTTCCCTTTTGTGGTGGACACACCCAAAGTTGTGTTTGTGTATTTACAAGCGCATAATATCTTCAGGATTAGGAAGAGAGATGTCAGGTAAGTATTTTTCCTTTCTTTTCTTTTTCTTCTTTACACTCAGAAATCTCCTAATTGCCAATTTAAAGGGCAACAGATTCTCAAAGAGTTTCAGGGTCAAAGGTCTAGGGTGGGGACTGAGAATTTGCATTTCTAACAAATTAAGTCCCTAGTGATGGTAATGCTACTATTAGAGGTGCCACATGTGGAGAACCACTTCCCTACAATAAAATGGAGCTAGTATTAACACCTGCCTTCTAAACTTGTCACTGGAATGATTAGATGAGCTACAGGGTAAAGTGTTCAGACCAGTGACTGGTTATGCTAATTTCCAGTGCATGGATGTTAGCTGTCATCATTATTTTCTGCCTGGCATAACTGTATAGCAAGCTTGTCCAAAACGCAGCCCACGGGCCACATGCAACCCAAGATGGCTTTAAATGCAGTGCAACACAACAAATTCATATGCTTCTTAAAACATTATGAGGTTTGTTGCAATTTTTTTCTTTTAGTTCATTAGCTATCATTAGTATTAGTGTATTTTACACGTGGCCCAAAACAATTCTTCTTCCAATGTGTCCTAGGAGAGATTGGACACCCTTGTTTACATGTTTGTCATCACCCATCTGAAATTTCACATTTGCTGAAAGCCCTCCTGCTATTGCCTGGCAGAATTTGTAGTTGTATGCCTATAGCCACCTGCCCCATTACAGAACTTCCCATATGGAACCGTAACTACTTCCACCTTACACAAAGGCCTATGGCTTCCACGGACTGAACTGCTTAGGGATGGGAACTGTGCCATTATTTATCTTTGATTTCTCAGAACATGCCTGACACAGAACAGCTGCCCAATGAAGATATTTTGATTGAAGAGATGAATGCTGAGGGCCTCAAGCATCTCTGAGCGCGTATGTAGCGTTGGCTGGACTAAGTAAGGGCAGCTGTCTGGCTACCGTTGCGGTTTTCACCTAAATTCTAACATATGAAGTTACCGTTGTGAGCAGTGGAATCACATTTGGATGAGAATCAATGGCAGAATCACCTTTTCCAGCAAGCTGACACCTGGGCCCCTCCCTAGACCTATCAGTACAGAACCTCTGGGTACAGAGCCTGGACACTGATAAATTTCCAGAGTTCATCAGGTGATCCTAATGTATACCGGGGGCTGGAAATAACGGCTAGGAGGATGCAGTCTATTAAACGTGCATTTCATTCAACATTATCAGGCTTCTACTCTCAACCACGAATTTGTTTCTCTTATCCCAATATAAATTGCCAGCTTGGAGCAGTTTTGAAAAGGGGTAAATAGAGAAATTAGCATTTGTAGAGCACTTTACAGTTTTCAAAGCACTTTCATACTTGGTGTGTCATCAAAATCTTAAAATAACCCAGTGAGGAAGGTATCATTATTCTTTACAAATGCACCAGCCTAGGAAGGGGGGGTGAATACCAAACTCTTTTAAAAGAAGCAACAAATCAGCAAAATGCCATCTGCCAGGTTCTTTCTTTCTTTTCTTTCTTTCTTTCCGTGTGTGCATGTGCTCTTGGCCTATCTCTTATCTCCATGCTACCTACCGGCCAACTTTGCTACTCTTCTCGGACTTGGATTCCAAACATTTTCTCCACTCGGCTTTGGCACACCTTGCTCCCCAGCTGGTCCATGACTTCTGCTTTGCTCCTTCGCCTCCCTAGCTTGGCCTGGCTCTTTGCCAGCTTCTTTTCAGGGATTGACTCCCTCCCACATTTGCAGGCATTGATATTGGTCAGACTTCACTCTGCCCACAGTGAGCATCACACAATTTTCCCAGTCTTGTGGTTAAGAAAAATTCAGTTCAGAGGAGTGAAATGACTTGCCCAGAGGCACACAGGGAGTGAGTGAGTGGCATAACTGCGATTCACACCCAGATAAAGCAAGAAACAACTCAGCAAACTGTGGTGCAACTGGTAACTACAATGATGGCTCAGAGGCCCAGGTTCTCGCCTCTCAGTGGGAAGACCCAGGTTTTGTTCCCACCCTGCACAGCCCCACATCCACCTGTGTGAAATGAAACCATGTCATAGCTAAGATGTACAACTATGGAGACTGATCTGGGCCCTCCCCACTTCTCTCTCTCTCTCACACAGGTGTGCACAAAAGAAAAGAAAGAGAAAAAAGAAAATAAGGAAAGGAAAGCAAAAAGAAAAAGAGAAGAGAAGAGAAAAAAGACAACTCAGGAAAACCCAGTCAGGGCTTTGAGGTCAGCAGTGGGCACAAAAGAGGGAGAGGATGCTATAGGAAACAGGGCTGCGGGCCCACACCTTACCCTTCACAAGTCTGTCGAGGGCCACTGCTCAATCTGTGAACACAAGATTAGACTATCAAATACTAATAATTTGCTAAATATGCTAAATTTAAACATCTAAAATGAGTATTTTGCTCATCAAAGAAGTCCCTTGGGTATGCTGTGTTATCCCAGGGATGTGTCAATGACCCGAAAATATTTATGGAAGTGCCCCCAAAACCTGCAGCATATCCTTGGAAATATAATGAACTGTGGCAAATGTTTGTTCTGTGAGGGAATAATTTATGTTTAGATAAAAATTCACTTAGAAGCAAGTATAATGAATAAGCAAAAGGCCAGTGAAGATGAGTGGGAGTTGCTTTGGAGAACCCGGGTGTCACAAGATCTTCAAGAACAGTGTGCATGCCATTTGCTTTGATGTACCTGACTCTGCCATATTGCCAGACCTATGATAAGTGACCAACAGGTGTTTGGTGAAACAATGGGCAACTGAATGAATGAGTTGGGAATATTTTGGTATGAGGCCCAGCAGGTGCTATTTTAAAAAGAATCCTGGGGGAAGCCGGGATGGCTCAGTGGTTTAAGCACTCACTTTGTAGCGCCGGGGACTGAGGATCGAATCCCGGCCCCAGCCCGTGCGGAACCATATGCTGAACTGGGAGCTCCCCCAGTTCAGTTCTCTCTCTCTCTCTCTCTCTCTCTCTCTCTCTCTCTCTCTCTCTCTCTCTCTCTCTCTCTTTCTGTCAAAAAAAAAAAGTATATATATATATATATATATTTAAAAAGAATCCCTCCAAATTATTAGAGTATCATTGAAGAGAGCGTTAAATCTCTTAAGGAGACTAAAGGCTATTTGAGGACCAACTCTCACTGAGTAACACAGGTCCTGATGTGTCCACTTTATGCCCACGCACGCATAAGCAGCCTCAAGTTACAGTCCTACCTTTTCTGTTCATGCGCAAATATGTACATGACACCCCTATATGTATGGGAAGAAAGTGAAATCTTCTTAGTCATGGGTAGCTGTTCAGGAGAGACACAAAAATGAAGGCTTATTAAAATCAAAAGGGGATAGAAGGAGATTTGATTCACTAAATGGTTAGATACAAGGTTTTGCCTGCAAATTAGGAATGTATTCTATCCCTCTTTCTGATAATAGGCAAATAATCACTTCTCATCTTCTCTGTAATCCTGCCCATTTGAACCTTAAGGAGCCTGGGGAGGTGGAGTCTAGGACACAACGCAGGGTCCTCAGTCGAACCTGGGTCCTCAGGGACAGTTCAGTGGGGTAAGGAATTCCACGATCTATCCTTTTTGAATTGTGAAAGAGAAAACCATGAGGAAGTGTTATAAAATCTCCTGTCTATGGAAAGAAGCAGGACTAAGATCCTGCAATATAGAGACAGATTTTTAGGGTGTTGAGAGGAATAGAAAATTTGCTTTCCTACAAGTTACTGTAAAAAAATGTTATTGGGGAAAAAGAGAATATAAAATGAAAAACAAAAATCCACCCACGTCTCTCCTATTGAATAATGATGGAAGATAAAGAATGTCAGTGTTACTCCTCTGTGCATGCTATAAACAATAAGATATACAGCTACAGATCTCATAAGCATCATTAGCATCTTCTTAATGTGTCAGTCTCTGTCCACACTAACACCAGCACTTCTATTGCAATGGTAGCATGTAAAAGTCCAGGACAGGACCCCGTTTCAGTTGAAGCTCTTGTCAATAACTAGCTCTATGACCTTGAACAAGCAACCCCTCTGACCTTTAGTTGCCTCCGGAATAAAATGAGGTGATTGGGGTAGGTAACAGCTGTGTCTCCTTCCAGCCCTGACTGGCTAATACTTTTTCAACAGTCTCACCATAAGATGGGAAAGACATGAGTCGCACAACACAATTCTGTAAATGCCCCAAGAGCGTCTGCTGAAAAGACCTCACTTTTATTGAGGGCACATGCTGGACACAGCATGGTTCCCATTGTTAAATTCTACCTGAAGGATGCTTTAATGGCATGGCTCAAGTTCCTTTGCCATGCAAAAAGAGACAAATAAAGGTTTTGTTGCATTGCCCAACAAGGGGGAAACGAAGAATTTCATGCAATTATATGGTTCCTGAAGGTTCTTCTAATTGAATTACCATAGGCGCTGCTGGGTATTCCTGGACACGTCCCCCATAATTCCATTAGTATTACCTCTGAGGATCCTACCAATGCCTTTAACATAAGGCAGATATTTGCTTTCAATAAAATAACACAGATGATTTTCTCTAATTGTCTCTCTAATCCTTCCCCCTCACAGCCTGGGAGATTGCTCACAACTGCTCAAATCCAGGCATTTATTATTGTTGATCAGAACTGCTTTGGAAACATGACAGTGTTATTGAGGACATTTGGCTCCCCCCTTCACCCACCACGTGCTCTTGTCTAACAGGTGCTTGAAAGGCACCCTTTGTACATTGGAACCTAAAGGGAGGAAGGAAAAAGGTAGACAGAACCTTCTCCCCATTCTCACTGCCCTGCCTGTGCACATGAGACTGATCTCCATGCGCCTCACAGCACAGACGGGTGTCCTTGTCTGCGGCTCTTCTACCACAAGCGCAGTGGTTTGCTGTTGTTGGGTCACCCCCTCCATCAGAACAGGCTTACCCTTGTAGGTTGGCTCTGGCCATTTAGTCAAATATTCATTAGCCTTGGGCTACTCCATCTTGGATATTCTTAAATGTTGTCTGCTGTTAAGTTATTTGGTAGCTTTTTTTTTTGTTTACATTATATTTTCGATGACCTACCTGCTCATTCATTTCAGCACATTGGCCGAGCAATGTGAAACCTGATCTCCTTTGCCCTGTTCATTGCTCCATTGAGATATCTGTAGGGTGGCTTGGGAAATACAGCTTTTAAGTGTTCTTTGAGTTGCATTTATTCATGTTCAGATCCACCAGTATAAATAATCCGAAGTTGAACATGAGGTCTGGTCGTTGGTCAGTGGTAGTAATAAAAGTTGAAACCCCGCTGTATTAAAGAGATGAGTGATGTTCTTAATAAGAACCAAGCTTGGATGGGCTCTTTTCCACTCCAAAAACATATATATATATATATGTACAGACTCAGGATGTGGTATTAGGGGAAAAATAAGACTGGCTTTCCAGATGGCTTCTCAGTGGGTCTCTCTAATCTCAATTACATGTCTGCATATCACTTCCATCTTAAACTAATCCTTTGATAATTATCAGGCCCGTCCACCCACAGCCAACGTGGCCATACATGGGTACACTGGGAGGCATAATGACATAGGTAGTGGGCTGTCAAAGACTCCAAGTCTCTTGTCTCACTTGCAAAAGGTCTACCCTTTCCTTATTGAAGAAGGTTCAAATCAGAATACTCCAAACTTCACAAGATTGGTGAGGAATCTCAATCAAACATAAAAAATAATGAGAGGAAATGAGATTCTCAAGAGACCCCTATTATCTTTGTTCACAGTGGAGCAATTATTGGAATAATTGCTCTTCTGTGAACACGAATCCCACACTTAAAGTTGTTTCCCCATTATTTTCATTATTTCAATTGATCGATGCCATTTCTAAGCCTATTTGAAAGAAATATGTTCTTTCATTATAATTTTTATTTTTTAATGTGAGATTAAACCAAGATGTGTATTAAAGAGAATATAAGAAGAAATATATATTTTATAGAATAGAAAATCCACCTGATCTTCATAAGGGTTATTCACAGTAAATTTTTAGCTTCAAAATATGCAGCTAGAGAACTGTAAATGTTTGGTATTTCTAGTCCGGGTTTCCTCTATACACATTAGAGGTGAAAGATATGAATCAAATGAACAGGATTTGGAAAGGGAACACCATATGTCCTCAAGCACTACTGGAGTTTATTCCCATCCTCAGACTCTCCACAGTTGTATCCAATTCTGTTTGAAATGTCTTCATCAATGTATTTCCCAGAGGGAAAGCTCCGGGTAATAGAACTTGCCCTTGGAAGGCTTTCCAGATATAAGCTCTGATTGCTCTTTGAAAGTTAGCTCTGGAAATGTTCTATGCAGAAACTAGTACTTGTTCATTAGGACACACATTTCGATAAGGCCTTTTAGCTATGAGCTCTTGGATTAGTAAACTAATGCTCTGGGGCTAAGAAGACAATGGAGACATTATACTTTCCTGAAGAGATGAGGCCATCTGGGAAGGTAATGACACAGCCAGGGCCCTCTGCAATCTGAAGAGGCTGGGTACTTCTCTTGACTGCTGAGGGAAAGATTGGACTTTTGCTCATTGGTTTGTGCTGTTCTAATACTAAGAGCATTTACAGGCTGGGTGACTGTGCTCAGCTCTGAATGATCTCATGTCATCTTCACCATAGCCCCATGAGGAAGACATAAGTGACCATCCTCATTTTCTATGTGAGGCAGCTTAGATCTGTGAAGTGACTCACACATGGTACCTTAACTAGTGGAGCCCAGAACTGAAACCTCGCTGTCTGACTCTAGAGTCGATTCTAACCATACCCTATTATGTGTCACTTTGCCTGGGTCCAAGTAGGGAGACTGGTACCCCAAATCTCACTTCCCATCCTATGAAACTGCCATTCATTCGTGAAGAAGGAACCATCAGAGGGATTCAGTTTGCTCATAGCTGCTTCAGAGAGGATCCACATGCTTTTCTTGACTGACTCCCACCAGGGGATGAAAGAGAGGAAAGAAAGGGAGCCTGCCAACCTCGGCAGATGGTGCGTAGGCTGTTTGGAGATGGGAAGAGAGAGATTTTTGCTGGCTGACAAAGAACAGGGAAAGAGATTGGAGAGAAGTGTGACATAAGCAGAAAGAGCTAAACTTGAAATATATGTAGAAGAGAAGAAGATTGAGGGGTGGAGACAGATCTAGGAAACAGATGGGTAAATAGGCTTGAAAGGATATTTTTTAAATGCCACATAACTCTAGTCTAGTGAGGAAAAGTGAGTGAAGAAACACAGTCAGAAATGAGAGAAGCCAGTTCTTCTCCTGAGTGTGTTTGCAGACTCCCGATGGGCAGATGCAGAAGACCTGTGATAGCCCCCCACCCAAGGAGTTCAAGACCCATGTTCATGTCCAGCAGACACTTGCTTAGTCCTTTGATTTTGGGGTCAGCCTCCAGAAGAGCAAAAGATGACAACATTCTTAGGAAGCTTAGAATTCAATCAGTCCTCATCCATTGCCAACTGTGTTCTAGAAAGAGGTCAATAAGGTGTAATGGAGTTGCTGTTTAGTTGGAATTTATGGATGCGACACCTGTTACCAATCGCCAAGGGCCCTCAGACCTTGGCTGAGAGACTACTGATGCTGTGATCAGGGTCCCTCCTTTTCCTTCTCCCTCCTGAGCCCAGCTGAAATTATTTATGCACATGACTTGATGTTAAGATGGTTTATGCATGAGGTTGCCTTAGGAGACAGGAGACAGATAGCCCGCGTTTGTGAGGGTGTCTCTGGAGGGGGGTAGCTGCACGATGTGTTACTCCACCAGGCTCTGTGAGGACAAAACATCTCAATGTTGAGGCCTGTGTTTAAAATAAGGATCAGTGTTGCCTAGATCTCAAGTTGAGAAGCATTTATATTGACACAGTTGCTGAAAGAAAAGAAAAAAATCAAAAGATTCTTCAGCACCAGACAGGCAGGTCTGTGGTAAGTAGGACAGATCAGTACCTCTGACTGCTGGGATCTGTGACAAACCTGAAGGTAATTTACCACCCTAATGGTAATTTACCATTGTTGGCTGTGGTTCTTCTCTCAAAGAGATCAAAGGCAAATGAATGAGTCATTCTGCCACCTCCTCCACCGTTCACTGAGGACAGGGGCTTGGCCAGATGCCTATCTTGGACCCTATTCTGGGAGGTTTGGTTTTTAAAGAACCTGATGACCCAAATGGACCTTGTTAACAAACAAGTTTCACCCATCAGGTAACTCTGTGGCAGAAAGTCTTGCTGACTTCATCATAAGGAAATATTTTTTCTCAGGCATCATTTTTAGCTTTCTTAATAGCACTCTTTGGTCACTAGTTTGGATTTTTGGAATCAAACCTAAATGGAACTATTGATTTCAATTAAGGTCACATAATGTATAACTGCAATTCACATTAATACTTCTTAAATGCTTTGTCACAGTAGAGACTGCATTAATGACATCAGTTGTGTTTCACCCTTATCCTCCTATACCCTGGCCTTTTTCATTTCTCTAAGAATTCTCTTGAGATACAGATTTCAATACAATTAATTTGTGTTATGTCCTGTGTTAGCTTAATTGAAAACCAAGCTACAAGGACCAGCTGATACATTTTGCCTCCACTGTAATATTTTTTGTTATGTTAGACATATCTGGACATAACCAGTTCTGTGTAGTCACATGGTATCTCCCCTCCATCATTCTTGACCTTGCACACACAGATGCTTACATTTTTACCCACTGCACATCAAAATGGAAGTGTTCAGATGTTTAGTTCAAAGAGCATGCTGTTATTGAATTCTTAACAGCGGAAAAAGTTCCACCAGTTGAAATTCACAGACAAATGCAAGCCATTTATGGTGATCAGTGTGTTGAAGTGAATACAGTAAGAGGCTGGGTAAGGCAATTCAAAGATGGAGAGGCGGGGCAAATAGATTTAAAGTGATAAACCACTAAGTAAGTAGAAGGCCTGTAACTACAAATGATCGGCTTCGTCTAGATCGTGGAAGTATACTGAAGTGTGATTTTGCAGAAAAGTAATTATACAGCTTTGCAATTAATTATGTAGGTATATTTCTTTTTCTATTTCATTAAAAGATTTTTTTCTGTTCATTCTCATTTTAATTGGAGGCAAAATTTATCAGCCTGCCCTTGTAATAAAACTTAGAAGTGATGAGTGTTTGTTAAAGGTACAGGTGAAAGGGGTGAGTTTTATTATAAACCTAACACACTGAAGTTTGTTCTCTTAAAAAATATTCTTGGGAAGCCGCGATGGCTCAGTGGGTTAAGCGCTCACTTTGCAGCCCTGGGGACCAAGGATTGAATCCCAGACCCAGCCCGTGTGGACCCATGTGCTGAACTGAGGAGTTCCCCCAGTTCAGTTCTCACCGGGGCGAGACCCTGGCCCAGTTCCTGCCCTGTGCAGCCCTGCCCACCTGTGGAGTGAAACTATGTGGAAAAAACCAATGATGTGCAACTATGGAGACTGTTCTGGGCCCTCCCCCTTCTCTCTGTCTCTGTCTCTCTCTCTCTGTCAAAAACAATTTTAAAAAATATTCTTAGGAAAGACAGGTATGGATATATTTTCTAGAAGGAAATTACTGAGTTCTTAACCTCTGCACAATACTGAAGAGGGAGCTCTGTGAACTATCACAAATGTAAAGCATGATACATCCTCCAGGAGTCTACCGTGGGGTAACACGTGCGTTCCTGGGATGTTAGGTGGTTAATATAAGAATTAAATGGTTATCAAAGATTGTGACTGGGTAGTTATTAGACAATATATATTAACTCCCACTGCTGGGAAAATTCCCCAGATAGCTACCTTCTTGCACTCTTTGTTCGAATGTTATCTCCTATGGAGTCTTACCCTGACCATCCCATTTAATCTTGAAACCCTGCTCTAATGATTTAACTTATATAGATATAGATATAGATATAGATATAGATATAGATATAGATATAGATATTCACCAATAGCACTTGCAATCTTCTAACAAAAAATGTAACTCATTTCTTTACGATTTCTGTTCATTTTCTGTCTCTTCCCACCAAAACATAAGCTCCATATGGGCTGGGACTTTATTTTTTGTCTGTTTTGTTCACTGCAATGTCTTTAGCTCCTAGAAAGTACCTGGCACCTTCAAAGAGCTTAATAAATATTTGTTATGCTTGTTATATGGGCTTGGAATTGAGCTAGATAGAATGAGTACACAGCTCAATAAGTTACAATGCCTGCTATAAGGAACTCACCAAATGATACTAACAACAAAGATAAAACAGTAATAATAGCAACAATGACAGTGGTTATGTATCCAGCACTTATTATGGGCTAGTCATTGTGCTAAGCTCTTTATTTCACTACTTCATTCAATTTCCACAATAGTCCTTTTAGATAGATACCATCTCCATCATTTTGATAAGGGAACAAAGGCTTAGTTAATTTAAATCACTGGCTCCAGATAACATGGCAAGAGAGGGATTGTGCAGGAATTTCAGCTCAGAAAACACTCACTCCAGAATCCATGATTTTTAAAATCCTTTTAATTATATGCGTAAAAGTAGAAAAAATCATGTTATGAACCCCTCTGTACGCACCACTCAGCCTCGGCCAACAATGATAAATCCATGACCAACCTGGTTCTCAGATTCTATGGCCTTAACCATGTGCTTTATGATCAAATAAGTGGGATAGATTATGTACCCGTGAGCAGGAGAGCAGGCACTGCACACAGGTGTGGTTAGCAAAGCCTTTGTGAGGACTGCTTTGGTTAACTCTCCTTCACTCCTTTTCCTCCTCCCCCTTACCAGATCATCACCCAGAGTTCTCACGAAGCCCCAGGGGATGGAACACTCCACCCCTGATCTGCTTCTGACCCTGTGTTCAGGATGCAGGAGGCCTGATCCAAAGGAAAATTGCATGAGAAGTGCTCGATCAGGTAAGTGTACGTGCTCTGTTTGGGAAGGAAGAATTTTCCACTAAGCCTCATTATTGCCAAGGAGTCTGCGCATTCCAGAGGAACGAGTTCAGAATGGTGACTCTGGGTGAAGACCAGCTATGACTGCAGGCTTCCGGGGCTGGTGCCTGGTGGTTGGTCAGTCTGCCTGGATGCACTGGAAGCATTTTCTGTTAAGGGATGGGCACAAAATACTACAGCAGGAAACAGTTGACTTAGGAGAACCACAGAATTTGAGGTATGAGAGTGGGTGCTGGGAAGGCTCATTTCCAAAGATCCTGATGTGATTTTAAGTAGCTCTTTTAAGTCTCCATCACTAAGGAGTCAGTCCTCTGTTGTTCGTCCTGCCTTCTTTCCTCCCATACTTTTCTGAGCAGTTGGGAGGATGAACCAGGGATGCAGGTTAGACTGGGGTTCAGTCTCTGCCTCTCTCCCATATGACATCAGGCTAATTACAAGCTTGCCTAAATCTTAGCTTCCCAATCTTAAAAGGGGCGACTGTATCATTTACATTTGTAGAATGTCTAAAATGATGCTTGGAACATGTTAGTTTGCTCTTTGGAAATCAGGGTTGGGACATTCTCTGCCATCACCCTGCGACACCTCTACAGCTCATTAATAAAGAAGATGGAGAGTTCCCCAGTGGGATATGCCTATAACTGTTTTACAAAAAAAGGAAATCAAAATAGCCAAGAATCCTGGTTGGATTGTAAATCCCAATGACCCACATCCCACAGGCATTTTGGACAAGATCCAGGATTTGGGAGCCAAGATGTATCTTCCTCAATTCCTTCTCACTCAGGACCATAACTTTTACCTTCCGTTATTTCCTCATTGACCCATTTGAAGGTACTGACAAGGGAAGGTCTCCTATTGCCACCATATCAGCTCCAGCCCAGACAGTACAAGAGACAGAATCATCAAACCAATTTGGGGTTTGGTAGTCATCAGATACTGCAGCTGATTGCTCATCGTGAATCACCCTCCTCAGATTGTTTTGCTAAGCACATTGTGTATTGAAGCACAGCTCCATCTTTTAGAGGTTCGGGCACTTTTTATAACAAATTCTCTGATGAATTAGGGGTGATGATCCCAGGTTCGCATGGATAGGAGAGAACCCTGGGGCACTGAGGTAACATGGCTTCCAGATAGGTTGTATCTTCTAGAGCTTTTGTTCTTCCCCAGCAGAAATGTTCAGAACCTCGCTACTGGAGGAGAGGCTGTCTGACAGAGCTATTAACAGGGCAGGCTCTGAAGGTAGGCAGCCTGGGTTCAAATCCCACTCTACCACTTTCTCACTCTGTAGTCTTGAGCAGATATCCCAGTTTCATCCTCAATGAAATGGGGATACTGAAAGTGTCTGACTCGTAGGGTTGTTTAGAGAAGTGAATGAGTTAATACATATTTAAAATGTAGACGGGGGCCTGGTAAATCTGAAAGGCTTAACAAATAAGCGATGGCTACTATAACAAACACTTCTCCAGACTTTAAGATGGTTAGCGATTTCCCCCAACTCCATGCACACTTTGTTGCTTCTCTCCTTTGGAAATTTAATACGCTGTTTCCCCAAAAAATACAGTGTCTTATATTAATTTTTGCTCCCAAAGATGCACTAGGT
Organism: Craseonycteris thonglongyai; assembly: GCA_004027555.1. Classification (NCBI taxonomy): domain Eukaryota; kingdom Metazoa; phylum Chordata; class Mammalia; order Chiroptera; family Craseonycteridae; genus Craseonycteris; species Craseonycteris thonglongyai. The sequence goes on from PVKE010005322.1 coordinate 55,442, forward strand.
CTTATTTTCAGGGGAGGTCTTATTTTTCCATGAAGAAGAATACGGTATACATTTATTGTTGAACAAAAAAAAAAAGGAAATTTATTACCTGTATACGGTATGGTAGTAGTTGTCATCACAAACCAGCATAACCAGACAAACTGTGTATCCTACAGTATCAAGAATTTCTTGTTACTACCATTATTTCCATGTAAACAATCTATGGTATAATTACTCATTTATTCAATGACAGTCATGTCATCCTCTTCTGGAACATCATCAAACCCTGAATTTCCTGGTGAATTTCTTGTGACTCCATTTCTTTCAGAATCAGTGGACCAAAGCTCTCATGTTTAGCAATAGCACTGTCCTTAAATGAGTACTTCTTGTCAAGGTAGCCTGCTTGTAGTGCACTTGCAATGCAACTGTCAGTGATTTTCTCCCATGAATTCTTCACCCAAGTCACAACCTCTTGCAGTTTAGGTTTCACAAAGTTTCCACGCTGATTTCTCTCCATTCTATTTTCAATGTAGTCATTAATTTCCATGCGCAGATTGTCCTTGAATGGCTTGTTTATTGCAATATCAAGAGTCTGGAGATAGGCCGTCATTCCTGCGGGAATCATTATTTGATAAGGCCTTATTATCGGGGAGGCCTTATGTTTGGGGGAGGCCTTATTATCGGGGAGGTCTTATTTTCAGGGGGATGTCTTATATTTCAGCGAGAGGCAAAACTGTAAGTAGGTCTTATTTTCGGGGGATGTCTTACTTTCGGGGAAACACGGTAGCAGTAGAGCTGGGCTGCAATATCTTTCTTGTCCTGTAGGTGCTGCTCTCTCCTTTGTGGCAATGTTTTCCACACAAAATTCAGGACAATTTCATAGGTTTTTAGCCATAAAGCCAAAAAATAGATAAGAGTTTCAAGGTCAAGACATGTTGGAAATATTTGGTTAAACAAAGTTGAAACATGTCTCTACTGCAGAACTTTGCAGACCCTTTAACATCTTAAGTGCATTGTACACGTCCAGTTGTGCATGAGGGAAATAGGACCATCTCCCCAACTCTTCCAAGTAGAGATCTTTTTTTCTTCATCACACTCATTAACTCCTTAGAGGACATTGGTGTTCTACTGTACTGTGCTGGGAAACATTTTCTCTGGGTCATCTTAAATTGCGTTTCTCAAAGTGTGCTCTTTATATCATTTGCTTTTAAAAGGCAATTTTCTGAATATTACACAGACCTACAGAATCATACTATCTGCAGGAGGGGCTGACAATTTGGCATTTTAGCAAGTTGACCAGGTACACATTGCATTTTGAGCACCACTGCCTTAGAGAAAACACTCCCCCAACTTAGGAATTCTATACATTTAAAATCCTGACTACTAAATTTTCCGTAATAGGAAGGATGCTTGTTAACTTTCCAGAAACTCATATTTTCATGAAAAGTGGGTTCTATGGAGTAGAAAGTGAGGTTTGTTTGTTTAGTGACATAAACATTAAAAGTTTTCCCTGAGCTTCGTATTGTGTCTAGGGTCTCGGAATACAATGACAAGTAAGACCCAGATTCAACCTTCAAGGCGTTTCAAGTCTGTAATGAAGAGAGAAACCAGGGTCAGGCATGCTCAGTCTCTTGCCTAGCGTCACTGTAGGACCTTGCCTGCTGTCACCTTAGCAGTCAAGTTTACATGGAATAAAGCAGGCTCATTCTGGGAATCCAAGGAGAGAGAGAAAGAATTCATTTCTCTTCCCAATGGCTCAGTCACAAACGAACCACTAGGATACTGGTTTTCATTTTGTTTTGTTTTGTCTTTTGATATCCTAAAAAAACAAACAAACAAAAATGCAGTAGAGAACAGGACAAAGATGTCACTGAAGCAAAGGATGAGAGTGGGAAGTCAGAGGAGGGAAAACCTAATAGCTAGATGGATTATGGGAAGAGGAAAAGACCCAGCCCTGCTGACTCTGTTCAGTTTCAGGTAGGAAATAACAGGATTAGAATGTGAAATTGCTGAGTCCTGCAGACCTGAACTATAAACCTTCTCTAAGCTACTCAGCTTTTTCCCTCTGCAGTCACTAATTAAATATTGCCTTGAAAGAAATAAAATAAAATAAAATAAAGTAAAATAAAATTTTTTCTTAAGTCAAGTAGAATGTATATGATTAGGCTGTAACAGGGAGGGGTACCTGGTTGACCTACACAAGGAGCTGAAGGTGGAGGGAGCTATAGGAGGGACATCAAGACACAGAGAGCTTATCTCTGTCCTAAACTTTTCATAAGCACTTCTTGTTTCATGTGCAACCTGTGTAGCACCTTATTTTCATATGTAATCTCTTGGCTTTCACCAGCCATAATGGCAGATGTATGGGATCTCCTCTTTCAGTGGGATTTATATAAGACTGTAAAGCAGAGAACCCTATGGGCAGAAGTAGTATTTGAAGTTCAGAAATCATCTATGAATCCAGCTGGAGAAATGATCAGGGGTTGGTCTGACTCAGTTCAACAAGTCAGTCTCCTTGGCACTCTTCTCACCTTTTATCCAGATGCCTTTATCCGCTGCTCACTTTCTTACACGCAAAGCTTTCTGTATCGGTATGTTCCCATGTCTCTTCTCACTTGGCTCATGAAAACATGCTGTCTTTGTGCTGAGGTTGGTAGTTCGTATCTTCATGACGGAATATCTGACTCTAGCTCCTGAGGCCACCAGAAAGCCATTGCCTTTTCCCGCTCCTCTCCTGTGTGGGGCAAGTCTGCCACCAAGTAAGAATGGAACCAACTGAAGCCCTCACAGAGATCTCACTAGATCTGTGTTCTTCTGGTGTTTGCCTGAACAAAATCTAGCATTGCTCTATATGCATATGGCATGTGTCAACTGTTTTAAAATTAGCCAATTTTCCTAAGCATAAAAATGGATTTTTGTCATATCACATGAACCATATATCACAGAAACAAACCAGTTTTTGTTATGGCTTTTTTTTTTTCTTTCAAAAATACAGAAAGCCTTTTAAAGTCACTGCCAAACCCATTTTGTTCACTACATTTGTGAGAGACACTTAACGAAAAAAGCTGGGCGGGGGTGGGAACCTCATACGATGCTGTCACTGGGAAAGAAATCTAGTCCATTACCAAACCAACCATGACTAGGAGCCTAGATCACTTCACCTGCTTTTTTTTTTTTTTTTAATTTTATTTATTTATTTATTAATTTTTTGAGAGAGACAGAGAGAGATACAGAGACAGAGACAGAGAGAGACCTGAACTGAGGGAACTCCCCAGTTCAGCATATGGGTCCCCACGGGCCGGGGCGGGGATTCGATCCTTGGTCCCCGGCACTGCAAAGTGAGCGCTTAACCCATTGAGCCATCCCGGCTTCCCCTACCTGCTTTTGAATAATACACACAGCATCTGAATGCTGCCCTGCCCTGGAAGTTTAGGATAGGGCAAAAATAATGAAAAAGAAGCATCATTTCTTGAGCACTCTTTATGTATCAGACATTATGGGTTTTGCTAATTCTGCATTATTTCATTTCAGACTCAAAACCACCCCATGAGTTGAGTTGTACTACGTCCAGTGGTCAGGTGGCATAGCTGGAACCTAGCAGAGCCTGCCATGCCCTTGAACCCAAGTTCATCCTGACCCTATTCTCTTGATGACAAGGTCATCTCCTGTGTCAGTGAAAGCCCATTAGGCCTCCAGACACATGGCATTGAGACCTCGTGAGGCACCCGTGTGAGCCTCTCCACTTCCGGCTTCTCCTCTTACTGAAGGCTCTGTGGGTGTTAGCACGGGCTTGGAGGCTTTGAGTTTCTCCCAGTGACATAAATCCCGATTTCTCTTTGGAGGAGGAGGCGGAAGAGACGGGGTCTCCTGTGTTCTCGCCCCACCAGCACACGCACCGTCCTGAAGAACTGCGGATTAGAGCAGCTTCCGTGGGAAATTCCACCCGTGCCTGCACCAGGCCGCCCAATGTCGTGCGCATGAGCGGTGTGCCGATCAGCACACTGAACGGCCAGCTGTGTGTGTGGTTTGTCTTGAGGGGCCTCGGGTTCAGCTCCAGAGGGAAACACACAAGTCCCCGACTGGAGATAAAAATCTGGTCATTGAGAGGGCAGCATGTTAAATCGTTATCAGTCATTAATACTTCAGCAGAAATTAGTTGATCAGGTTACTGAGAGGTGTGAAGGGCCCTGTGAGGAAGCTATGATTGTGGGGGAGGTGGCGGGGAGTTGCTGAGTGAGGTGTGTGTGAGGGGGTGAC
>PVKE010005323.1:0-37369 GCA_004027555.1 Craseonycteris thonglongyai
AATGAAACTATGTGGAAAAACAAATGATGTGCAACTATGGAGACTGTTCTGGGCCCTCCCTCTTCTCTCTGTCTCTGTCTCTGTATCTCTCTCTCTCTGTCAAAAATAATAAAAATAAATCTTAAAAAAAAAAAAAGAGAGAGACTAACAAGCATAGCATTACCTTATTAGTTTGCTAGGGTTTCCATACAATGTACCACATATAGGGTGGCTTAACAGAAATTTATTTATTAAAAATTCTGGAGGCTACAAGTCCAAGATCAAGGTATTGACTCAGATGGTTTCATTCTGAGGCCTCTTTTCATAGCTGTCATCTCAGTGTGTCCTCACATGGTTATTCCTCCATCTGTGTTGTCTGTGCCCTCATCTCCTCTTCTTATGAGAATACCAGTCATATTGGATTAGGTCCAAATTTTAATGAAATTACCTCTTTTATGGCTCTATCTCCAAATGCACTGACATTCTGAGGTATTAGGGGTTAGGGCTTCAACATATGAATTTTGTGGGAACACAGGCTAGCACATTACTGTAAACAGTAAATTCGTCTTTGTCTCCCAACCCTGAACTATAGTTATAGATCCTGTTTGTTTAATATAGGTTGGCATTGTGTCTCTCTCCCAAAACACATGTTGAAGTCCTAATCCCTAGTTCCTCTCCTTGAGGCCTTTTTTTGGAAATGTCTTTGCAGATGTAATCAAGTTAAGATAAAGTCATACTCAATTAGAGTGGGTCTTAATCCAATACGCTGATGTCCTTATAAGAAGAAAGAGACAGACGCAGCCTCACAGGGGAGAATTCATGTGGTGATGGAGGCAGAGACAGGAGTCAGGCAGCTGTATGCCAAGAACTGCTGGTGGCCAACACCAGAAGCTGGGAAGAGGCTGGGAAGGATTCTGTCCAGAGTCTTGGCATGATTTTGCTGACTCCTTGATGTTAGACATTTAGTATTCAGCACTGAGAGAATAAATTTTTGTTGTTTTAAGCCATCCTAGAAAGTTTTTTTTTTTTTTTATAGCAGCCCTAGTTAACTAGTACATCTGGGTTTTAGTATTTGACAAATGAGATAATTAGAAAAATAGATTTGTCTTTACTTCTTTTTTATGGGATATATATTATACCTCAAAAACAGTTAAAAAATAGTCTGGACAGAAGTCACTTGTATTTTTCCTCAATTAATAGATGATAAAATTAATTTAGTTGGTCTCAATCAATTTTTTAATGAAATAGAGAAAATGAGGCAAGATTAGAGAAAACTAGAGCATACCATGCATAATAATTACTGTATTATTTTTTGTAACTTTTAGTTTTGTGCATGTGTACGTGTGTTTTCTCAGTTCTACAGTAAAATGTATTTCTTATTGTAAATCACAATAAAAATATATTTAAAATAACCTGCCTTAGGGCACTATAATAAATCCAATCCTATTCAATTTTTATCATCCATCTTAATGAAACTACATAATCTTCATTATTAATTTACTGTAGGCACCAAGCTATTGGTATAGAATACATTATTAGTGGTCAATAATTCAATTTTTTGAAGTATCAATGCTCAGTTTGAATGAAAGTGTGAGGAATTGCACATATGCACTCTAATGATGGAAATGTAAATTGATAGAACCATTTTGGAGTACAATTTTGAAAGATGTATTAAATTACTTTGGGAAATTTCAGTTGACATACTGATTTCAAGCTCACCGTTTCTTTCCTTAGCTATGTCCAGTCTCCTGGTGAGCCCATCAAAGAAATTCTTTCTTCCCCTTACAGTGTTTTTGATTTCCTTTTAAATGCTATAGCTTCAATCTCTGTTCTCATTACCCATCAATTTTTGCATCTTCTCCACTTTTCCCCATTAGAGCCCTCAGCAATTAATTATGATTATTTTAAATTCCTGGTCTGATCATTCCAAAACCTCTGCCATATTGAATCTGGTTTTGTTGCTCCTTTGTCTCTCATATAGTGTTTTTTCTTGACTTTTAATATAGCTTCTAATTTTTTATGAAAGCCAGGCACAATACATTGAGCAATTGTAACTAATGTTAATTGGCTTTTAATGAGAGGGTTTTGGTCAATCTGGCTAGGAGTTTGGCTATCTTTAATTTTTGCTTTAATTATAGATATCCGAGGCTTTGATTTTCTTTACTTTTGTTGTTTGTTTTTTCTCCCTTATTGTCTTTGAGTTTCCCTAGGAACTCCTTCTCAAATAGAGAGTGAGACTTTCAGTTCAGGTTAAGTCTCTTATTATACAGAAGCCCTGTTACTGTCATCTTAAAGTGTCAGAGGAGGAGTTGTAGTCTGTAAACTTATGATTAAATCTGAATCTTTTGGTGAGCCTGCATCTCACACTTCCGTGTGCTGCTCCCAGAAAATGACTAAGTAGGGTAGAGATGACGCAGGCCCATTCCTGAGATGTGGAAGATTTCTCCAAATCAGAGACTTTGGAGCAAGGACTTCCATTAGCTTTGTTACTCTTCCTTGAACCTGCACTGCCTCCTAAGACTTTCTCACCGAACCCCTCTTCCTTCTCTCTCTTCTTCTCAAGAGTCAGACCAGCATATGGGCTGACAGCTTTCCAGGCCTCTCACAGGTCTGTTCCCATTTCCCTTTACAGGAGCTTTTTTTCTAATAAATCTCTTGCATGTTTAATCTTATTCTGATATATGTCCCTCAGAAGAGCTGGACTAACACATCTATTTATATTAAAATAAAAAGATGAATTTATAGAGTACTAATGGGTTTTTAAGACCACATACAAAAATTCAAGAGCAGTTTGTACTTTTGGCTGGGGATTCTACACTTTAATTGCAGACCTTTGGAATTAAAGATTCATTTTTCTCTGCTAAAGGTACTTTAGTGGAAACATTTTCAACACATTTTACTTGTCTAACCAGTAGATTCTCATCAAATCCTCATTAAGTAATTCAGTACTTCTTAGAACTAACTCATTTAAAAAAATAGCTTCTATGAAATATACAATATCTAAATTACCTGTCTCCTACTTACTCATGGTCTCTATTTCTATCTTACACAAGCATACTGATGAACTCAACAAGGCTTAAATGTAGATAATATTCAATGATAGTCTCTGAAGGTCTGGCTGCCGTTCTTGTTCTTGTTATCAATAAGCAAGCAATCATTTCGAATGTCCTCTACTGGGAAACATTTTGATCAGTCTATTAGAATAACTTAATTGAAGAGACTAATTTCTCCAGCTAATGAGACTAGTTTCAAAGGGTATCATTGTTTGACTTCTTTAACACTGAATAATATTTTTCCTATAGTCTAATAAATATAAGTGTTCTAATCTTACATGATTTATCAACTGTCACCAGTTTAATCCTAAGGAGTAGGATTTAGAAGTAATGTGTTCCACCTTGATGTTATTATTTCTGCTTCTGTTATTAGCTGTGGTCCTGGATGCATCTCTCCTCTTTTTGTGATATTAATAGATAAGTAGGGTAATTATCAGCAAAGTCCAAAAATAATAAAATAAGGTCTTCATTTAATTAACATTTTTTTGTTTTATTTTGCTGACTGTTCAGAAAGAAAACATTAGATTAAATTTTTTGATAAATTTAGAGTGCTGGTATTTTTACTTTCTTCTAATCTCTACTGAGCATTAACCAAGTTGTAGACAATTAAATGTTCAAGTAGATTTCTCCTAACTACTTAATAAGAATAGGTTATGGTGGCCTTTAGATATATATAATCTTCTGTCTATCTATCTATCTATCTATCTATCTATCTATCTATCTATCTATCTATCTATCATCTATCTATCTGTATGCAGATGTTAAAAACAAAAAATAAGTATTGTAATTGTGCATTTTGAACAGCTGTCATCCTAAAGCAATCAAGAAATATTATCAAAGTCTATCTACTCATTAAAATACCAACATCATTGATTAATTATGTGAACATATGTTAGGAATACATTGTAAATTTGATTACTCAACCAGGAAATTATAAATTTCAGTTATTACCAGATATAGTTATTTAAAAATTTCAAATGTGGACAATTAAAGGGAAGTGCTAAAGAAATAAAGAAAAAAATATTTTAAAAGTAGAATTGGTGCCACTAAAACAGTTGGAAAGTATGTGAAAACTCATAGCAAAGTACTGAAATTTTAGGGAATTACTATGATCCTGGGAAAACAACGGCTAGGGCAAGGAGGATGATTATATAGCTATAAGTAGACTGGAACTATTTTATATGTGCATCTCAGTACTGTTTTACACATTTTAATATTATCACTATTTTTTATCAATAATTATTTTCAAATAAGCAAATATATAATATATATTAAAGAACTGTGTTTTTGAGGCATTTTGAAATGATTTTTAGCTTTTAAACATTTGCCAGGGATTGCGTGTCCACCTTTGCAATTACAATCATTAGGTAAATGTAATTAGTCTAGTAAATATTTACTGTCAGGTCTAGTTTTTGGAATGTATTTTTTTCACTTGAATGTGTTGTTGAAAGGTATTGGTGTTAAGAAGCTGGTGGCTGCCTCATTGTCTCAGGTCAGAGAAAGTGAAGATTGGTTTAACATGAGTGTGGAATCACCCTACAAGGAAGAATAAAGGAAGGCCACAATTACTTAATAAGACCTAGAGTGTAACACTATTGTAAATCCTTATTTTATATTGCCTCATAGGTAAGGATTCTAGTGAGGGTCATATCAAATCTCCAAGGGATAGGATAATGGGGAAAGCCAATGTGAGTGCCATGTTTGCTCCACAAGTATAATGACATGTGCGTTGTTCTTTAATTGGCAGACTACCAATGAACTGTTGTGTGGCCTAAGTGAATTTTACATGATGATCATTTTGCTGAAGAGCAGCAGACTCACTGTACGTGGTACAAGGGGGAAGGAGTATTAAGATTAAAAAGATTTAACCATGTTGCATTTTATGTCAGTAATTACTTTCTTAACCATTGTTAGCTAAACCTGTCACTGTAGTATCTGTAATTATGGCTCATATTAAAACCAGCCAAGCTATTAAGCACACACTCATATGTGGAGCTAGTGCTGTGATAAATCACTCAATCATCTTCATTATTCCATGCAACATTACTCATATTATTGCCATGTGCAGCCTTGATAAACACTTAATGCTAAAGGAGAAAATGTGAGGATTATTGCTTAATGTTTTTATTTCTCTGCATCTACATTATTTTTCTCAAGTGGTTCTCCTTGCTTCCATTCATCTCATTTCATGTGTTAAATTTGCACAAATTCTTAACATAAAAGTATACCCAAATGTGTATGTTGTAATTAGGTTATAATTCTGTGCAGAGGTTCTAGTGACACTTAAGAGCAAACGGAGGGTCCGATGGGACACTGCCGACTCTGGGGAACATAAAGAGGGAATAGCAGAACTAATTTATGCAAGTCTGGGCGCTGATTGTTTTATGCGCAGCTACTTACCAAATAGAAACTCCTTAGTTGTTGTCATCCTTTATTTCTCTCAGTTTAATCCTTACATCACAATTGTGAAATATCTAGTGCTTTAGTTTGCATCAGTTAAATTTGCTTTGTTCAAAATAACTGTCTCCATTTCTAGAAAAGCATCTTATTGGCGCTTCTAGATTTTAACCGAAACATCTCTCTCAACGATTCCACAGGTTTTAACCGTTGAAAACATGGAGTGTGACAAGTAGAACTTTTTATATTAAAGTTCAGGTGATATGTTTGCTAAATTTACTTGAGCCAACTTAGGCCCGAGGGTTAAAAAAACCAAACCAAACCACCTATTTTTCTCTCTCTCTCTCTCTCTCTCTCTCTCTCTCTCTCTCTCTCTCTCTCTCTGTGTGTGTGTGTGTGTGTGTCTCTTTCTCTCTCTGCTAGGAACCAGCCTGGATGAACGAAGTCCCCAAGTTCGAGCAGTGGGAATTAAAGACCAACACAACTGTCAGCCGACTGTCCTCAATAGGAGCAGCCCCGAATAGCTTTATTGCTTGCTTTACATAGCAGAAGTTAACATCATTACAAGGAATAGGGAAGAGACTAAGAGACATTGCTAAAGTACAGGGTGGGTTATTCATTAGCATAAGCAGATTTGTTATCAGGAACAAGCAGACCCTTCCCCATACATATCTTTTTAACCCAGGCCTAGTAACCAATCACCTGGTCTGGCCTTCATGCGAAGCTGCACCTACACATTCTTTTCTATAGATAATCACAAGGGGAGGTGAAGGGGAGGCTGAGACCTTGCCATCCAGGCCCCCAGAAACCTTTCAGTTCAGGCTCCCAACCGGCTCCCAACATCTCTCTCTCTCTCTCTCTCTCTCTCTCTCTCTCTCTCTCTCTCTCTCTCTCTCTCTCTCACACACACACACACACACACACAATTGGGAACACAAACCAAACATCATAAAAAAGCAGCCAGTGTTTTGGGTGTTTGCACTGGAGTTCCAGCCCTGCAGTGATGCCAACCCCCAGCTACCCATGTCTGGGGCCACCTGCCACCCTCACTCTGCCTTTTGTGTTATTTTACCCCAAAGATTAAGCTGATGCCCCCCTTCCAGCAGAGCCTGGATCTGTCCCACCCCTTACTCTTACCAGTGGGGATTGTGTGCAAGGGTGGTTCCTCCCTGTGAACCTAGTGCCCTTTCAGAGGGTGGCCTTGCATTTGCATCTCTGCCCTCTGGCCTTAGGACCTAGGACACTAGAGCTGGGTCACCCCTTTGCTGAGAGCGGCAACCTGGGCATCACTGAGTGCACGCGGCCCAGCTCTTTATCCAGATGTGCATCACCCCAGCCTGTGCTTCTGTGCAACTGCCCTGGGGCTGTTTCAAGCGCCTTGTCTTCACCCTGCTGCTTCCAGGCCATGGCTGGTGCCTTCTGATACTGTCACTTTAGTTCTCCTGTACCCAAGCTGACATCAGCCACCACTTCATAGCCAGTGATCAGTGTTGGTAGACTATTCCAAACCAATAATTGCAATCATAATCATAATCACAAAGCCGTCAGTAGCCTTACCACAGTCACCTCTTAGGTTCATAACAAATCAGACTGCCAGTGCATAGCAAGGAAAGTGGTCTCAAAAACCACTTTCCCTTGAGAGTGGGTCACCTATGGGCATCTTGGGCCATGTGTAGGAAATAGACTCAGGAGTTTCCTATGCTCTTATTTTACACAAGGAGAAAAGAGGAGACTCACCCAAGGTGTTTAGGCAGGGTCCTGAAGGAGAAATGGAATATCAAAGCTTCTCTTTAACTTCATCGCTAGCCCATGAATCTCTGGGTTCAGTGCATCCTGTGTTTTAGTGCTGTTTTCCCGAATTACAATGTTCTTCCCCTTTCCAACCGCTAATCCTGCTCCTACCCAACCGTAGTCCTGCTTCCTCTGTCAGGAGTTTATCAATTAGGTTAGTACACTTTACCTTCTCGCTCTTTTAGGTTCCCTCTCACTTTTAGAGTTAGGACTATAGAATTTAAATGTAAAAGAATCATCGTTAAAGTACAGACTATGGCCCAGTACCTCTGAGGTGGGGCCCAAGTTGTGCATTCCTGACCACCTCTCAAGGAAGGGCCATTCTGTTCATGCTGGAATGTTCTGTCAGATGCACAGGACTAGTTCACTGGTTCCTAAGTGCGTGTTGGGAGAATAGCTATGTGGGCATCCCCCAGCCACTTGTAAAATGCCTCCTCGAGGAAGCTTTAATGATTCACATCAGACAAAACAGCCTCTCCAGAGCCAAAGCCCAGGCACCTGTGTTCTTCACAAAAACCTCCGATTCTGAGGCTCAGCAGCCTTATTTTTCTGACAAGAAATTGAATTCCACACATTTTATTAAAGATAGCAGGCAGCACATTTCATTTTAAGAGTTGACAACTATGGAATCTAATTTTTTTTTAAGATTTATTTTTATTGCTTTTGACAGAGAAAGAGAGAGACAGTGAGAAGGGGGAGGGCCTAGGGCAGTCTCCGTAGCTGCACATCATTAGTTTTCTATGTAGTTTCATTCCACAGGTGGGCACAGCTGTGCAGGGCAGGGACTGGCCGGAGGCTTCCCACGTAGGAAGCTCGCCTCAGTGAGAACCAAACTGGGGACACACCCCAGTTCAGCATAAGGGTCCGCATGATCCGAGGTTGGGATTCGATCCCTTGACCCTGGGGCTGTAAGACTAGCAATTAACCTGCTGAGCCATTCCTACATCCCTGGAACCTAATGTTTTCCTCCTGTTTAAACATTTTGCTATGAATTTAAACTCCATTCTTAACCTCACCAGATATTTCTTCTCATCTGTAAAATGGAGGATTATCTACCTTATAATATGCATATTATGATAGTAAGAATGATATAATATATGTAAGATGTCTGGGTCGTAAGTACTGAATTTATTATAATTGAAACATTATTTCATAGTTTATATATATATTAGCTCTCTTCTAAATTAGATTCCAAATCACTGGAGGGCCCGGGATCAATGGTTTTCTCCCTTTCCCATCAAACCTGTCATTGGTACAGGGCTGAGAACAGAGCAAATGCTTAATAGATGGGTAATGATATGACCCCCCAAAATGAACTTTAACAGGTGAGGATACTAGGGCCCAGTAAGTTTTCCAAAGTCATGGATTTTGAGTCTGCCTATGTCTGAAGCTCTTAATAATTTTGGTAGATAGCTGCTCTAGGTTCTAATTTTAAAATTTGACTTGAGAATAGAGTAAACCTTCTAATACTGTGTTTAATGGAGACATGAGTAATTTTTTATAAATCACTAAAAACTATATTTAAGATAATGTACAGTAGGCTCTCAGTTAACTGGCACCCATGGGGATTGGTAGATGCTGGGTAAATGTAAGTAGACTCTCCATTAACCAGAACTCAAGCAACCATCACCCTAAAAGCAATAAGCAAAATCTCAAGCAACCGGCAAAATGTCTTTGTCGGTTGCTTGACAGTGCTGGTTGCTTCAGTTCCAGCTAACGAAGAGTCTACTGTGTAACAATCCTCACCAACAGCAGTTATTCGGCAGAGTGGAGCTTTGTAAGGTCTTGGTATCCAGGGACTAGGATCTGAATCTCACCTCAGCAATCTACTAGTTAAGTGGCCTTGGGCACATTTCATAACTTCTGTTCATATCAGTGTTCACATCTATACAATGGGTAATACTGGTGTTAATTACAGCATTGCTGTAACACTAAGGATAAGTCAAAAACTGGCACAGATAAGGTCTTCCTTCCACACAGGGCACTCTCTTACCATCCTTCAAGTTTTTTCAGCTTAAAAATTCCCAACCAAGGGCTTTGTTTTCCTCCAAATTTCGGCTTTCTTTATCTATTTTTTCTTCCTATTAATTTGGTGACAGGCACATATCAAGTTTTATTTCAAGCTTCCTCTAAGGAAGGAAACATAAGTTTAAATCAGAAATCCCTCTTAGCTGGGACATTTTATTACAGAAATAAAGAATGATTAGATAACCCTAGTTAGACTACATACAAAAGAAAGAAAAAAAATAACTGGTTAAATGTCATTACTCTTTCCTGACAATTAGCTAGATTGGTGGGAAACAAGTTTCCCAGAAAAGATCTTAAACCATTATCATTTATCAGAAAATTGCTTATGGATTTTACAAAGTATGTTAATTTCTCTTCAGGAGGCTGTTGGGCATTTCATCACCAGAAAGGTTCTGTCTTCTACTGGGATGAAGCCATGTTTCTTTACCTTATTCAACTTTAATGACATCTTGTTTTTCTTCTGATTCAAGATGTCTCTTCCCGGACTGTGGTCTGTTAACTAATTATCATATCTTCAGTCTCTCTTGCTACAATTCATCTTCTATACTACAATTGAAATTATCTTTCTAAAATACAAATTTAATCACATCACTCACTAAGTTTAAAAGCTCTTTATTGCCTTGTCATTGAAATCTAACGCCTGTAATTTGCTCTTTCACAACTTGTTCCCATCCTTATCTTGAATCACTCTTCTGAATGAAGGTTTTATTTTACTTGTAGGGCCATACTAGCCCTTTACTAACTATTCTAGAGACTTGACATGCCCATGTGCCAGCATTTATTCTTTCTTCTTGTCCTTTTGGAGAATTTGATTCATCCTGAAGATCCTTATTAGGTAATACCAGTTCTCATAAGTATTTTTCCTAAATATCCCACTGGGATCTGCTCTTCTCTTACCCCCTAAGTAATTAATTAACCACTATTTTATTCAGAAAACACTTATATTGTACCTAATATGTGGCAAGCAGTATATTAATATTAAGCACCTTGTACATATTAACTCATTTATAGTTAGTATAAATATTAACTATAGTGACACTATAATGTGGGCACTAATTTTATCCCTATTTTACACACTGAAAAGCCTGAGGTACAGAGATGTTTAGTTACTGGCCCCAAGTCACAGAGGTAGTAATGATAGTGCTGGGATTCAAACCCAGGCAATGTGGTTCTGATTTCCTCCGCAGTCCCTGTTTTTAACCACTATGCTAAGATGACTCTTAAAGACTGTTTTACACTGCATTACAGACATACTGAATTTCAGTGCTTATTACATTATAATATTTTTATTTTTACCATTTACCTCCTCTGCTAAACTCTTTCAGGATAAAAACAAACTCCCTTTTGTTTTCCCAATTTCTGGTTCACCACCTGGCATGAAATGGGTGCTCAGTAAGTGCTTAGTAATTGAGTTGAATTAAGGTTAAAGCTATTTTCTTTTTCTTTTCTTTGTCAATAAATGGACTTCCATGACTATAGCTTGCCTTGAGGTTTATTTAGACTCAGCAAGAAGAAAGGTAAGAAGATAAAAGCAAGTTAGTTTAGTAAAAAAGAAAGGCAATATTAGCAAATGTTCAGATAAACACCATTAAATATTATTATAGAAGTTCTTTTCCAGAAATGGATATTTACTTTAGCCATGTTGTAAAAAGACAGGTTCCATAATAACAGGACAAGCAGCAGGTGCTGGTTGAGCAGCGCACACTGAGTGACCAGATGTCAGCAGTCACCTACACAATGCATGCAAGTCATTGAGATGCATGTGCCCACTTTGAACATTGTTGAGTGAGGCTGACCTGTATTATTTGGAAAGAGAAATGTTGCTTTCAGTAGACATCCTAAGGCTTAAGGAGGAAAAGCTGGGTAATTGAATCTTCACAGGAAAAAATATATATTCAAATTTCTTCAGAGGGAAAAAACATAATAAAAGGATACCAAAGAAGCAATAATCATTTAGGCTTTATCATGATAGATTATGCATATTCTCCTGGAAGCACTTGGTAAGTACACTAATGAGAACTAATCTAACTATAGGATTACAAAGTCATTGTCATAGCAATTGATAAGAGATATTATACAACTGAAATAACAAATGAATCTGTTTTAAAATAGATGTTGGACATGAATGAATGCCAAGTGGATTAAATGGGTGGGGGGTGCGGGTAGGTGTTATCAGTGAAAGAATGATAGGATGATCTTTTCTCTCATGTTATATAGTTTTCAGAACAATAAACAAGTCATCTTAGAAATAATTTGCTTCTAATTCTTCTATGAATCAGTGCAGATTTAATTACATAAAGCTAAAGATTCAAAATCAGAATTGTTCAGATGAACAATTATAATTGTTGTAAAATACCCACATAAATCAGATTTTTTAGTTGTTCCTACAATATTCTTTAGAAATAGTTATTCATTCTTAATAAACCCATCTAAGTCAGGAAAGTTAATACTTCATACAATAATCATTTCCATTTTTGCCTGACTCCAGAATGACTATTGACTAGAGCAATTTTAATTGGGGTAACATCTAAAGTTCAATACTAAAAATATTTTTATACTTAAAAAAAATGACATAAAAGTTTGCAGTAAAATACAAGCTTGCTACTCATAAGGAGATTTGCTGCAGCGATATATCATTTATAAAGAAGAAACTGTAAGTACTTGATTACTAATAATTTTTATATAAATAAGTGATCAGATATTATATTATGGTTATTTTACCTTTGGCTATTTTTTTTAAAGATTTTTTTTTTTTGACAGAGATAGAGAGAGAGAGAGATACAGAGACAGAGAGGCAGAGAGAAGGGGGAGGGCCCAGAACAGTCTCCATCATTGCACATCATTGGCTTTTCCACATAGTTTCATTTCACAGGTGGGCGCGGGGCTGCACAGGGCAGGAACTGGGCCGGGGTCTCACCCAGGTAAGAACCAAGCTGGGGGCACTCCCCAGTTCAGCATATGGGTCCGCATGGGCCGGGCCAGGATTCGATCCTTCGTCCCTGGGGCTGCACTGAGCCATCCTGGCTTCCCCACCTCTGGCTAGTCTTAATTAAAACTCTACCTAAAACACTTTATTGGCAATAGGATTAGCGTATTTAAGAATTGAATGTCTTTAAATTCATTCTTTAATTCAGCTATTCATCAATTCATAGTTGTTTTTCTTTTATAGAATTTAATAATTAATCAATACATAGGCTTTGTTTCATTTTGTTTAAAAATACTTAGGCTTTGTAGTACTGAATTTACTAGAGTGGAGGCATTCTAAACACTATCTTACAAAGTTGCTGGGAACCATGAGTTTTCTTCTGTTTAGCATGATCTTTCTAAATAATACCCAGGGGGTAGTGTTCTTTTTGTTATCTTGCAGGTTTTTCTCTTGCATGCATCACTATTTTTTTTAATTGTTAAATTTATTGGGGTGACATGGGTTGTAACAACTACATAGTTTCCAGGGTACAACTCTATATGACATTGTCTACGCATTGCTTTATGTGCTCACCACGCAGAGTAAGTTCTCTTTCCATCACCATATATTTGATGCTCCCTTCCTACTCTCCCTCCCCTATGCTCTCCCACCCACCTTCCTCTTTACCCTCAGGTAACCACTGAATTACTGACTGTGTCCATGAACTTTTTCTTCTTTGTTACTTCTAGTTGTATATTCCACCTATAAGTGAGGTCATATATTTCTTGATTCTTTCAGTTCAGACTTATTTTGCTTAATAAGATGGTTTCAAGGTCCATCCATGTTGCCACAAATGGCTGTATTTCATCTTTTCTTATCGCTGAGTAGTATTCCATTGTGTAAATGTACCACAACTTCTTTATCCAGTCATCTATCAAAGGATACTTTGGTACTTTCCATGACTTGGCCACCACGAACAGTGCTGGGACAAAAATTGGGGTACATATATCTTTACAAATTAAGGGTTTAAAGTATTTTGGGTAGATACCCAGAAGAGGGATGGCTGGGTCATATGGCAATTCTATTCCTAATTTTTGAGGAATCTCCATACTGCCTTCCACAGTGGTTGTACCAGTTTACATTCCCACCAGCAGTATATGAGGGTTCTTTTTTCTCCACAGCCTCTCCAGCACTTATCACTTGTTTTATTGATTATAGCCATTCTAACAGGTGTGAGGTAGTATCTCATTGTGGTTTTAATTTGCATCTCCCTAATTGCTAGTGCATGCATCACTATTAAGTATAGAATACTTTTAATCATTGATAGGCTTTACATTTGAATGGCTGAAATAAATTTTCTTCCACTTTCTTGCATCAACTTACAAACTTAAACTTTTATTTGGCATGTACTATATGATAGATAGAGCTTCCAGTACTTCTGAAGCTAAAAGCATGTGTTGGATTCAAAGGAAAGAAAATCAAACTACATTATATTTTGTATGTTAAACATCAAAATTGAATAAAAGTGGTTGCTAAATGTTTTCAATGCATTTTCTATGATTAAGAACATTTATTGCTAGTATTTATTAAGTGCTTACTATGTGGCAGACACTATCCTAAGTGTTTTATAGGTATTGATTTATTTCTCACAACAATTCAGTAGAGTAGGTACTAGCATTACCAATATTTTGTTTTACAGATGAGAGAAGAGAGGTACAGGGAACCTTATGACATTTTCAAGGTTACACAGCATCTAAGTGGCAGTGCCAGGGCTTCATGACTATATATGAAATGTTATGAAAACAAACTCCCAAATTATTAATTTTAATTGTATGCTTGCAAATATCTGCAGGAGACTTTTTGTCCTTTTTTTATTAAGGCATAGAGAGTAGGTGGAAGGTAAGAAAACTATCTCCTAGGAAAGCTGAGAGAAGCAAAATTGAAACCAGGCTTACTGATGACGATAAGGTCTTCTACTTAGATTTTAGTGAGAACTTGAAAGAGTGTGTTTATCAAGAAGGTGATTCAGTAACAGGAGTTTGAGAAACAAAATCAGGATGTAAAGTCCACAATTAGGAGAAAAATGTAAATTGCTTTGTGACCAATAGAGAGACTGGCTCAAGTCCAGCCCCAGTGTTAGAAAAAGAAATGACACAAAGCAGGGGCCCTGGATGGCATTGGAACCATGACAGCTTCTTCTCAGAAGTTTGCATACTTCAGCTTACCAACTACTGCCTTCAACAACAATTACACCCTGGCTTGCCCTATTTTCAGAGCATAACCCAGGACGGAAGACAAGTCGGATCTAAGTCAAGGAAAATTCTCCCAAGTGAGATCTATTTTTGTGTGACTACTTGTTAGGCTTTGCGCCACACAGTTTTAACAATGCCTCACTGAATTTTTACAACAAATTTATAGGTGAGGAAACTGAGGCTATGGTTTTAAGATGACTCGATAAATTGTGGAATCAAGTTTAAATCCAGAAAAGTTTCTCATACATCTGCAGTAACAGGTACATGCCTCCAGAACCTTTCATTCCATTATCCAGTGCTTTCTCCACTCTACCTCCATTGGTGGTTTGTCTCTTCAAATTTCTTTTTTTTCTTTTCCCCTCAAGTTAAAAACACCCACAACCAGACTCAATTTTCTAGGAAGGGTTTAATCTAGGATACATTAGGAAAAAGTAAGGCTCTTATTAAGTGCTGCATAGTTTAAGTGTCCACAAAAAGTGAATGATGGATATGAGTTTGCCAACACTAAAGGGCATTTTACCTTTCTGTGAATTAAATCTGACACATCATTATATGAAAGACAGGCCCTGCCACCTAAAAAATATGCTGATGTTCTGTACATGTGATCTATTTTTAACTGTCAAGTTGAATTAGATGAGGAAAGGCTGCAGAACTGTCAAAATCTTGCAGGCTGACAGTGTTATTCAATGCAGATTGTAAAATAAGATAATGAGTTCTTTCCTGAAAGTCTGTCGTTATCTCGGTGGCTGTGGATTGGCAGCACATTATCTCAGAAGGACCAATCTGCTTTGGTCATAGAACAGAAAATCATTGGCTAGCCAAGAGAGCTTGAACTGTCTATCTAGACATGATCAAGAGAGAACAAATTAAATTTGTGACTTTATTTTTTTTAAGATTTATTTTACTGTTTTTAACAGAGACAGAGAGAGACATAGACAGAAAGAGACAGAGAGAAGGGGAGGGCCCAGGGCAGTCTCCACAGTTGAATGTCATCAGTTTTAGACATAGCTTCATTCCACACAGGTGGGCAGGGGCCGCACTGGGCAAGAACTGGGCTGGGGGCCTCCCGCATGGGAGGTATGCCCCCTTGAGCCAGGGGCCAAACTGGGGGTGGTGGTGGGTGAGAGCCAAACTGGGGGCCTCCCACATGGGAAGCACACCCCACTTCGGCATATGGGTCTGCAGGAGCTGGGCTGGGATTTGATCCTCGGTCCCTGGGGCTGCAAAGTGAGTACTTAACCTACTGAGCCATCCCAGCTTCACCAAATTTATGATTTCATAAATAGATTAAGAAATGTTTAGAATAAAGGGGGCTCTAGGTACATATCAAAAACAATTCCTAATTACATTAGAAATTTAATAATAAATAATCGGGGAGTAAAAGACAGATTACACTAAGGGAATGACTGAAAATGGATATCCTGAGATGTGATTGCAGACCATTTAGAAGGCTGTGAAACACAAAACAACCACATGAACTATATGGGCATTGGTTTTTGTGAGGCCTTGAGCCATGCATACTCCAGATCTGTGGGCATTTTGGGTTCTCAGGCAATGTTTGATAAGCGTGGTCTCTGATATTGGCAAGACCTCCAAAAAGATCACTCAGTGTAGATAGAGCCCTGGTGATGAAAATCTTGGCTATTATTGAATGTCAGTCGAAGCAGATGCTTTATCATCAGTCTATGGTAACAAATGGAAGTGTCTGTGGCAGAGAACATGAGATTTGTAGATAGCATTTGAGGTCCTGCTCTTCCACAAAAGGTCTCTGAGACTCAGTTTTCTTACCTATAAGAGAGAATAAAAATACCTACTCTATAGGGTTGATAGGACTAACATTTTTTTCCATGTATAAGATGCCCCCATGTATAAGACAACCCCTACTTTTCTCACCCAAATTAAGAAATCAGTACATGTGCTACTCCTTTGTGTAAGATGGCCTCCAATTTCTGGTCTAACAATTTTAGACAAAAGCATTGTCTTATACATGGAAAAATACAGTAATTATTCTGTTAGGTATAGAATGGTCTTTGACAAATGGCATTGTTATCATTATTATGAGCATGATTTGAACATCTGCATATGTCCAGCTTTGTGCTAGGCATATGAGGTATAGCATGACATTTCAGTCACATGTCTTAAGAAGATGACAGAATCTAAGGGAGGGACAGACACAAACAACAAATAAAAGACAATAGATGAGGTCTACAATACTAATTTTTGCTATTTGGCACAATAGAAATTTAGATAATCTTCATATTCATTTGATCATATTCAGTAGCCAATTTTTCTAGCAACCTTTACTTCTCACCCTAGTCGCACACACCAAGACAACCTTGCCTGCAATGAGGTGTGTGTGTGTGTGGGGGGGGGGTGTGTAGCTTAAAAGTAGGATGATCCCATTCAAGAGCCTGAGGCCATATGGAAACTGCTTTCTTTATCATTCATCTATAATTTCTCTTTCTCTCTATTATCTATCTATCTATCTATCTATCTAATCATCTGTCATCTATATCTATCTAATCTATCTCCTTCTTTGCTTGCTTCCTCCCTCCCTCCCTCCCTCCCTTCCTTTCTTCCTTCCTCTATTCATCTGTTTATCTACCTATAAAGGTAAAGTACATTAATTATAACTGAATAGCTTGATAAATTCTAACATATGTATATGTCCTTGTAAACATCACCAGATCACCACCCACATTAATCAGTGTAGAGAATTTTCATCTCTAGAAAACAAACCCAAACCCAAACCAAACCAAACCAAAACAAAACAAAACAAAAAAACTTCATTTCCTTTCCACCAATCAACAGACTTCTCCTAAGAGTATTTAAAGGATACACTGTAGATGGCTTTTGTCTGAATCTCATATAAATAAAGTCATGCAGTAATACTCTCTATTGTTTGGCTACTTTTAGTCAGCATTTATTAAATTTATCCATGCTGTTGAGTGTATTGCTAGTTGGTTTTTCTTTGCTCTGTGGTATTCCATTCTATGAATAGAATACACGTTATTTGTCTATCCTACAATTGATGGATATATGAGTTGCTTTTAGTTTTAAGCTATTATAAATAAAGCTGCTATGAACATGTATAGATATGTCTTTTGGTGTAAGTAAGCACTCCTTTCTTTTAGGCATACACCCAGGAGTAGAATTGCTGGGTCATAGGGTATATATACTATAAAATATTTCTCCAAAAAGGTTTTATTAATTTTCATGACCACCAGCTATGTAAGAGAGCTCAGCTGCTTCATATCTTGGAGAATACTTTGTATTGCCAATCTTCCATTTAATTATTGTTATTTTTATGCACATGGGTATAAGGACTATGCCGCTTTAAGGGGAAAAAATCATGACAATTAAGGTAGAGTGTATCTGACCACAGTGGTCCTTGCCTCAAATCTTTAGCCTGGCTTTCCTTTGGCTATACACTTTTTAAAATTTATTTTTATTTTTATTTTTTTGCTCTATTGGATTTCTTGTTCTAGTTTTTGGGCACATCTTCAACATCTTAAGGCAGTTTCTATTTTCATATATCGTACTATTGGAGTTCCATATACTCTTCTAGGTGTTTTCCATTTCATGGCATCTGCAAATGTGATCATGTCTGCTCTTTGCTGATCACATGTTGATTAGCACAGGCTCTGAGAGTAAACAGGGAAGGACCAGTTCTCTAGAATAGATTCAGAGCATTGCCCCTGCTCTTCTAGCTTCCTTTTGCATAATGGACTATTGCATGGCGGACATCTAATAAATAATTGTTGAAATGAATTGACTTCCTTCCTTCCTTCCTTCCTTCCTTCCTTCCTTCCTTCCTTCCTTCCTTCCTCTCTCTCTCTTTTCCTCTTTTTCTTTATCTTTTTTTTTTTGTACTACAGAACTACTTAAACTTGTGCTAACTCCTGCTATAACATTGCATTTTCCTGGAAAATTTCTCCTACTTTGCACATTTACCTTAAAGGGGCTTAATTTGTCCATTTCAGTGCTTTCAATCTTAAATGATATGGTAGGAGTGAGCAATATTGTGAACTCTCTAAAACATAAATCTGCACATAATGATGCTCAAAAAATAAGCTAGTAACTATTTTTAAGAAAGATTTGAGCAGTAATAGAGGCAACTTAACATTTAAAAAGTTATTTTGATGGTGTTTTAGCTCAGAACTTTGAAACAACCTGGTGAATATTGGGGACTGTACCTTTACAACTCTCATAAAATATTTGACAGGATATTAGCAATTTGGGGGAACTATCCATTACTAGATGCATATAACATGTCTAATAATATATATTATCTCCAACCCTCTCAACAGTTCCATAAAGTTCTCATTTTATACAAATAAAAACTGAATTGGGAGTTAAAATTTTAATTTCCTAAACTTTACCTATTCTAAGTGGGAATGTCATCATTAAAAAACACATATTTGATATCAAATTCTTTAATAAGTGAGAAAGTGAAATTAATAGAGTTGGCCATAACTGATACAATTTTACAAATAATTTAGTGAGTGAAAAGAAATGAGAATGCTGTATTTCTTTTTTAAATTGCAGACACCCATATATCTACAGGCATAGATACTTTGATGGTCTGTGATATAAACTGTATTGTCCAAATATGAAAGAGGGACTAGGAAAGAATTGAGGCCTTTTACTTCTTTTCTTTCGACTTTTTCTCTTCTCAAATCACAGGGCTTTATCTGAAATGTTTTTGAAGACTATTGGAGAACATTATTTTCCCTTTATTCTGAAAAATATCTTTGCTTTTTATAGCTTATTTTCTATTATTATGTTCCAACACAATCCATGCTGCCCTTTGTAAAATCTCAATGGTGTGGCAGTTTGTTCTTGATGATTACTGAGTTGGAGACCCGCATTATTTTTTCCAGTGTTCACTTTTTCAAGTAAACATCTATATGTCCCTTTTCTTTCTATTTCTGTCAATGCCATTTAGCTTCTTGCAAATTCTGACTTTGTGGTTGTGTCTATCTGCTTGTGAGAAAATGGATCTGAAAAAGTTCCGGAATGTCAATTTATCTAGGCTTCCTTGTTCATCTCTACTTATTCGTCTTCCTGAGTCCCATTAACTACAGGGCTAAATGGTGGGTTGTGGTTATAAAACCAGGAAGTTTTAGCTGAATTTAACCCTAGATTTACCCTAGGTTTGTTACATTCATAATTTTACATATTTTACTACACAACAACCTATTGACAGTAAAAATAGGCTTATTTAATCATGTGACTAAATAATACCATAAATAGGAAATCATGCTAATAGAACCAGATAAATTGTTTTACTGTACTGTTTCTGCTGTTTGATGTTCACTTGCTTCCAATCCTTGGGCTAAATTCCAATGTTAGTAAAAAACAAAATCTTAAAGTGCTCCATTTATCTAGTTAATATGAGTTCTTTCAGGACTCAGGACACCTCTGCTTCCTGATGTTCTGTCTAGACACTGAGATACAAGGCCAGCTGACTATGTGTACAGGTTCTGAAGTTATCAGCTGAGCTACATTTCAGACAGCACACTGCTTTTTTGTTTCCAGAGAGAAGCAGCCATAAATTCCTGCCTCAAAAATTGTAACAGGGTGATGACAGTTTAATAGTAATCACAACTATATATTAATTATTTTAAGCTGCAGGAGCAGGGGTCGATGATCGTCATAGATTTGCTTCTCAGAACTTTCCATGTGACCATATGTCACTTCTTAATTCTAAGTCATTACTGAGCTTCTTTTCTCCCCACCTCTTATTTATTTTATATCTCCTTTACTTCTTGTCTCACAGATTATCAAAGCATTTCACAGACTTTCTTTGCTGCACAGTCATTATTATCACAGATACCCAGAAGTGAATATCTTCTTGTCTGATTCAATTTTCAGAAATTTATTTTTTGGGTGTCTGTTAGGAGAAATTAAGTTCGGAACCTTTAACAACTTTGGCTAAATGACATCTCCAATTTTGCCTGGGTGTAGAAATTAGCTTTAGAACACTTATTTACAGACTTACTTGGGGGATATATATGTATCCCCTAAAATCAATAATAATTTAAAATAGTATGTTTCACATATATTAAGCAAAATGCCAAATGTCTTTTATGCATTATGTATTCATCTTCTTTTCAGAATTTTAGAGGTATTGGACATAAAGCTCATAAACATGAACTGAACCCTTCTCTGACTCTATAGCCAGAGATTTGGTAATTTTAAATTTTAACTGAACAACTTTGAAACTCCATGTTGTTTTGTGCGTTTGGAACAATTGATTGTTATCTCCTCTAGTGCTAAGTTGCCGTTTGTAATAATTTATCACTCTTGATTAAGACTGTGGGAAATGGAAATGCAAGACAGGCTGTAAGGATTGACAGAAGGAAAAGTCGGAAGCCTTGGGATAATCTTGCAATAGCACCTTTTATCTGCAGCTGAAATTCAATGATTGTCTGGAAAAAATCCAACCATTGTCAGTATAATGAGAATGGTTACATGGCTGGATACTTCCCCCGACAGCGCTTGTGTATTCACGAGACAACTAAGGCTAACAAGTTATCCAGAGTGTGAGGTTGAGGAAATTGTTTTTGTGAGAAGGCTCTCTTCTGGGAATGTTTAACTAGAAGGTTGCTCAACGGGTGACAGCTCTTTAGGTACTGGGCAAATGCCAGGAGATCCCCCCCTAATAAGATGAAAATGTGGTGGTCAGGAACTTCTTGTGTCTCATCAGGTAGAGTGTTCTTGCAGATAATCCATCCTACCTTGTCATATAATGCCAGCAAATGTCGTAGGACCTCCTGTTGTTTTAAAATCCTCTACTATTCAGCTGCTTTTTTAATTATTGTGATATACTTAGCAATCAGTCACATTACTGTTTTTGAAACCTGCCTAAGTAATTCCTCTCATGGCTGGAGACTGGACAAAACTTATGGGAAGGACTGGAAATATTAGGGAAAGATCAGAAATATTAAAATGACTATTATATATTAGAGAATTATTTTCCATACTTGTGTAGTACATGCAGATGCTGACTCTGAGAGAACATTCAAAGAGCCATCCCTACGTACAGTACTGGATGTGGCTTTTTGTACTTCCCATCATGCAGCTGGGGCACAGGGCTTCCCGCAAGGCTGACGTAGAAAGTGCCTTTGGTAATCAGGTGAGGAAGCCAGGAAATCTGATGGTATGAAGATGACCAGGGTCTTGCCTCTTCAGGGAAATAATCCAGTTCAACAAAACTGCCCTCTTTATGGTTGTTTATGTTTGGGAAGAGCTTTTTATTTTCAAACAAATGTTCTAACTTCTTTTATTTCATTTTTAAATTAATTAATTAATTAATTAAATTTTTTGACAGACAGACAGAGAGAGAGAGAGAGAGAACTGAACTGGGGGAACCCCCCCAGCTCAGCATGTGGGTCTGCCTGGGACGGAGCCGGGATTCGATCCTTGGTCCTCGGGGCTACAAAGCGAGCGCTCAACCCGCTGAGCCGTCCCGGCTTTTCTAAACAAATGTTCTAAAGTCAGTTATTTCCCAGGGTAAGCCTACATTATTTTACCCATTACCCCCACTGATTCTGCTTTCTGTCACTTGTAGAATTTGTTCATTTCTTGACCTAGCTGATGGTGAAATTTTCATGTATTTATCACTTTGCTGCAACAATACTGTAATTCTTTTTTCCCCTTCTTGTTTAATGGCATTTTGTTGTAAAAAAGCAGGGGGGAGGGTCAGATATACAACCTTGAAGACAAAGGTGTCTCTTTCAAGAAACAGAATAAATATTGTTTGAATAGTGAGAGCATTTGTGCAACTGAAGCAAGGACCTGTCTGTTCCTGTGGGCTCCTTAGCAGGCGATTACTGCAGGCATTTGCCAATGTCTTTGCTATCAACAAGGGAGGCCGAGAAAACAACTGAAGACTGCCTTGTGGATAAGTGGAGAAAATGCAAATAGAAAAAAGAAGTATAATTATTTTAAAAGATTTATTTTGCTGTTTTTGACAGAGACAGACAGAGACAGAGTGTAGGGGAAAGCCCAAAGAAGTCTCCATAGTTGTATGTCATCAGTTTTCAACATGGTTTTGTTCCATGTAGGTGGGTGGGGCCATGCAGGGCGGGAACTGGGTTGGGGGTCTCCTGCATGGGAGGCATGCCTTTTGAGCCAGGGGCCGAACCAGGGGGTGAGAACTGAACTGGGGGCCTCCCGCATGGGAAGCACACTCAAGTTCAGCATATGGGTTTGCATGGGCCGGGGCTGGGATTTGATCCTCAGTCCCCTTGGTCCCTGGGGTCGCAAAGCGAGTGCTTAACCCCCTGAGCCATCCCAACTTTCCCAAGAAGTGTAATTAATTCTTCTCTGGGATAATGGAATCAGTGTTCAACTTATAGTACTTGGGGATATTTTCAGGACAATTTGTATTTGTGTCTGATTAATTTATGTAACTCAGAAAATAGAGGATCCTATCCACAGCACAGTTTTAGTCCCTCTTCAAGTATATAGTGTATAAGACATGGAACACTGCCCTGAATAATAGCAATTAAATTATTATGCAAACGAGGTGCAGAGTTCTTGGTGCAGAAAATAAGTGCTGTAAGAAATCAGTCAGGAAAGTCAACATAGGACAAGTGGACAGAAGAGTTTCATGGCAATAGCTAGAACTTGATCTGAACAAGGGGAAATGCGGTAGCAAGAAGCACAGAAGATGCAGCTAAGAAGAGGTTGGAATAGAGTTTGTTCTCAGGTGGTGAGAAGTTCACCGACACTTCATGGACAGCATGCATCTGACTGTGGACGGCCACACACCTAGGAAGTCAACTTCTGTGTGTGGAATGGATGATGGTTAAGCCGTGACTTTGAACAGGATTGCTCTTTCTGGCTCCTCTGGACTCTGAGAGACTGATAATTTCTTTGATCACAAGTCCGATCAGCAGAAGTTGTGTTCAAGAAGGTAAGGCCTTGAAAGGGAATTGTGGAGGAAATGAGTTAGCTCTCAGGGTTTGCCTGAAGATACTCTGTAGCTACAGTTCATTCCATCTCAAACTACTCACATCTGGAAATGTCCTCTGTATAAGACTCGGTGAGATGCTCTGGAAGTTATTGTAAAAATAGAGATAGATAATAAAGATCCTACTGCTGTTCTAAATACTTTCCCAGGTGCCTTACATAAGCTCTAATTTAGATCTTTTCAGCAACTTTATGAGGTAGGTATTACTACGCTCATTTCACAGATGACAAATTTCAGCTTCAAAGTTATTTGGCTGCTTGACCTCCCACAGATCCAGGGTAGTAGAGCTGAAGTTTAACTTTGAGTGACTCTGGCTTTGCATGCTCACTCTTTCCACTAACATGAACCACTTGTCACATTATGTGGATAAAGAGTACAAAACGAAACAGGCAATGATCTAGAAACTCATACCTTTTTCTAAATGATACTCATTACATACATGAAATTATACCAGAGGCAGATAGTATGTAATTTAGTGCTTTTCTAAATGTGATTGCTGTCAGGCTATAAGTGATGGTTTTATATATACAGATATCTATCTATCTATCTATCTATCTATCTATCTATCTATCTATCTATCATCTATTTACTGTCAGCCTGCAAGTCATTGTGGATAAAGGTTTGTGCATGTTTCTCATTCATCCCGTCCACAAACACTATTATAATTCCAGCTCTGCATATCTGTACACTCTATGGGGTACTTTAAAATTATTTTTAAGTTATCTTCAAAAACACTCAATAATAAGAGGTAGGGTATGTCCATTATTTCTATTTTATTGTAAAGAAAAGATTAAGACTCAAGGGATGTTAAATGACAGATAGTCATCAAATCCAATTCTTGTAACTAAATCTAATGGCATGTTAATTCCTACTGTCTCCAATGCTAGCATTTGGAAAGGTGACTGGATATGATCTGTCTCCTTCCTTTGCATCAGTCCATTATGGCTGTTGCAGCTTGAAATACATCTCTAAGTTTTATTCAGAGTATTTCTTTACTGATAATTGAAACAAACTACTTAGTTGCAGTTGGGCAGTTAGGAAGATCCTGATAGAATGACAACCAGTACCCATATACTGTCAAAACTCTTGATGATACCAGCGAATGGCTCCCAAGAGAAATCCCAAAGCTATATTTGGGTCTAGACATACCCATACTTTGTAGATACAAAGTTCCAAGGTACTGACTCAATGCTTTAAAAGACCTAAACCTACAGGTCCTGCTCCTACCTAAATTGGCTGGAGTAGATAAGGATATTGTAAGATCACTGTTGGGTGACAGCCTTGAGCTCCATTTACATAGCTCAGAACCAATCACCTAACAGCTTCCTGTTTTTAAAAGCTATGTAAACACCCTCGCCTCAGATCAAGGGGGCGTTTCGGTTTCAGGTAACACCTCTGGAAGAGAGTTTATTCTCTGTGCTCCAATAAACCGCTGCTTACCCTCCTGTGTCCGTCTGCTCATTCTTCCAGGGCTATGAGACAAGGAACCTTCGGTGATTCAGCGCCGCAGCAACATAGTCATTTTCATTATCATTTTCTATTTAGAGTGGTGTATATTTCCCAATTAGCTGTTCTTGCAGTGTACCTTGGGTTACCATTCTAATTTTATCTAATATTTAATTCTGAGATTTCTCAATAAATTTAAAACCACTATTCCTCACATCAAAGAGGATAAAAGAATGTTAATAGCTCCGACTATTGGATATGAGGACTAGAAACCTAGTGTTAATGAAAGCATTTATATGGCTGATTTCTTTTTTGCTTAAGTCTGGTTAAAGTTAATTAATCATTGAATAATTTCATTTCATTGAAAGTAGAAAAACAACACAAGAGAAAATTTTGGTTTCTTAAATTGCCCTGCTCTTTATGGATAATAGCCTCTTTTTAGATCTAAATGAGGTAACATATTGAACTTGCAGCATGTCACACACTCGGCCTCACTTTTAGTGATCAAGGACCCTTCTACAGTGTTTGGAGCTTCCTGCTGCTCTTCCTACAGCCTTTGTAGCTGGACTACCCAGCCACCCTGAGCCATGCCATGTAAAGCACAGGGAGAAGTCAAGGTCAAACCATTTGGCATTTCTCAGACCAGAAATCAGTCATTGTAGGAAGTGGGTGACAGTCCCCCTCCGAGAGGGAGGAAGAAGGGCCATGCATTTCATATTCATTCTAGTGTAATGCAAGGTCGTGCCTGCAGGGCCCCCTGGTGCTACAGTCTTCACTGTTAATCTGTTGTCGGAATAGCCTGCAGAAAAAGCCTGAAGTCTTTTCCTATCAGAGCATAAACAAATGAAACCGAAGGAATCCTGAGAGGTATTATTACTGGAAGAAAAATAGAAATGCAGTGGTCTCATCCTCAGCACTAACTACGTTTAAATGCACTTACCAGCCTGGAACAGTTCTCACACACTAATAATGAAATAAGGAGAAATTTCTTCAATAGGAAAATCGTGTTGTGGGTCTGAGAGTAAATCAAAATAATTGAAACCGAGGTAGCAACAGACAGATTTCCTGTGGCTCTGTGATACCACACTGCTCCACGCAGCTGCAAAGGAAAAATGCAAACAAAAAGGGTATCTGAAGAAAACACATGAGGAATGAACATCAAAGAAATCAATAGAAAAAATCACCTACCCTAAATATAATGTTGAGGAAACTCTCCTGGAAAAAAAAATTCATAATACCTCCTCCCAGGGGACTATGCAGAAGCAAAGATAAGCATTATTAAGACTAGAGGAAACTACATAGGAATTTAAAACAAAAATGAATAATCTAGCTGACAACTATGGAAGGTGTTTATATGTTCCGCTGGGGAAATAAAATCAATGAAAGAATGAACATATTGCATTTATGCACAACATACGTCTTATGCTGTTCTAGTCCTAACACTGCATTTTTGTTATTTCAAATGATTAAAGACCCACTGTAATCCATTCAATTTTTCGTGGAATGGCGATATGCAATGAGAACTGAATATTTTGCAGCTCTTCACAAAACTGTAAAAGGCTTGGTGACTGTACTTACTGCATGCAGCAAGAAAAGGACAACAAATACACTTTGCAATTTGAAAAGAATGCTGGTCAGAACTGGCTGATACTCAGCTGTAAGCCCAGTAGAGCTAAACAGGTTGGTGTTAGCCCCCATCCTTTTCCATTGCTCAGACAGGATCAGTTTAATATTTAGAATATTACCCTGAGATCGG
This sequence comes from Craseonycteris thonglongyai, assembly GCA_004027555.1. Lineage (NCBI taxonomy): Eukaryota > Metazoa > Chordata > Mammalia > Chiroptera > Craseonycteridae > Craseonycteris > Craseonycteris thonglongyai. The sequence goes on from PVKE010005323.1 coordinate 26,591, forward strand.
GCATCTAGTGAACTTATACCTTCTTTATTTGATATAATACAAATCATCGCAACATGGTTTTGTTATACATCAGAAGAGAGACACGTTCTATTTTCACATGATGTTCTGTTTACTTCAGATAGAAAAAGAAAAGGTATTTGCTAAGAACTTCATATCCTTTTCATAAAGAGTATGAAAACATCTATTTCTAAGTGTTTAATAAAAACATAAATATAATTATGCTATGTTCCTAGTGTTTTAAGTTATTTAGACAAGTATTTTCCTTTGCCTAGAGTAAATATACTGTCTTGTATGCTAATAATAAGAGGAACATTATTTTAATTTTTACAATTGTAATTATGTAAATTCTTTCATTTAAACATTTTCTGAAACAAACAAAAACCATACTAAACCGTATGTGGTAAATTGTATTTGTGATTTGTTTATGCAGAAGAAAACACTAAAGTCAAAAATTATACCTCCCCATACATAATAGTTGCAAGGAGACTGGCAGTATGAAGGCATTAATTATTGGGCATTGACTTTGAATTACTCCTCCAGTAGTGGCGATAGTTTTCCGCTTCTCATTTCATATGTATTCACTGAGTATCAGGTGAGTATCAGATGTTATTGCAGGCAAGGAGTTTCCAGACAGGAAACCCAGTCTTTTCTGAGTGTGTAGAACTACACCCGGGTCCTTTTTGGGTTGATAGTTCTGTCCCTATCCTGTCATTACGTAACTCTGATCTTTTCATGGCCTACGACAAAGGCTGACCAGGGCCCAAAGTGTATTTCGTGATTGTGCAACCATTACTCCGGATGAGAGTAATCATAATAACGTGGGCAGATATTTAATGAATGCTGACTACATGCCACTTACTTTAAATGTTTTCTTTTTTCTTTTCTTTTTAAAAAAGATTTATGGTTTGAGAGAAGGAGAGAGAGAGAAGAGGAAAGGGCCCAGAGCAGTCTCCATGGTTGTACATCATCAGTTGCAGCATAGTTTCATTCCACACAGGTGGATGTGGGGCCATGCGGAGCATGAAACAAACTCGGGGCCTCCCTCATGGAAAGCGAGAACCCTCACGCCATCCCAGGGTTTACCGGTTGTGCCCCACAGCCTTGCACATGGGTTTGCATGGGTTGGGCCAGGACTCGATTTCCGGACCTTGGGTTTCAAGGCAAGCACCCAACCTGCTGAGCTATCCCTGCATCCCCTCTAAATGTTTTCTACGAATCTTCACAAAATACCTGTGATAATGTCCTATTATATTGTTGTCTTCCTTTTACAGATGAGGAAACTAAGGGAAGGCCCAATATTAAACAGGGGCAATTTTTTGTGGTAGACCTGGTGTGAAGAATGCATTGTGACATTGATATATATGGACATAAGTTCTAATAATCCAACCTGTCAGGGGCCCTTTGTTAATAATGTGTCATGTATGAATATTGTCTCTACCCAGATGGACTATGACCAACTGAGGAATATTTCTTTTGAACTGTCTCGAGATTGATTACATTTTGAGTGAATAGGGAATCCTTTATATGGTTACATCAGGCTCCCTTCTCTGTGACAGTTCCCTGTCCCTTGTTTGGGGTTGAGTGTATCAGGCTTTGCCTCTGAAGATGGTGTGCTCACCTGGAGAAGTTATACTGATATTCTGTTGTTACTCTGCATTTTTTGGTATCTGCTGTCTGGATCCTTCCTGCAATCTAGACCTTTTCATATCCTGAGCATTTCTGCTACACCCTCATCAGTTTAGTTTCCCTTTCTACCAGTTGCTCCCCCCCCCCCCCAAATCTATCCTTCTGGAAGGGTTTTTATGAGCTATTTTACTGTTATTTCTGAAATTCTCAAGTGCTTAGATTAACACTGCCCTTTTAACCTCTTACTGACTCACTAGGTATTATTGGTGCTCATCCATAATTTGGGGACTATGGGCCCATCTTCCCTTTCAGTTAATTGTTTTCATGCATGGTAACATTCTCTTTTTTTGTGGGGATATGTTGCCCATTTTGGGTTCCATCTTGATTCCATTTCATTTCTTCCTGCTCCTTCCACACAACTATTTCTACTTCACAGGCCCTGCTGTTTGGGGATGTGGGGAGGGTTTGGCCACACCTACCCATAATTGAGAGTTCCTGGGACTCCTCATCACCCAGTTTGTTAATATATTATCCATACTTCACTCTGCCCCGCTGCCCCCCTCCCTTAATCTCATCTAAAGAGAATGCCTTTGCTTTCTTTCCTTCTTAAAAATATAATTCCAGTTCTTGTTTCATAAATGCAATTTCTTCTCTTTCCTCTCTGAGGATATTAATAGAACTTTTTCCTTTATCGTCTTCTTTCTGCATATTCTCCCTTTGTTCAAGTTGCTAATTTCTTTTGTTTGATTTGTTCTTACTTGTCCCATGAGAAGCTTTCTTCAGATAGTTTGAACCTGGCAAAGCTAGGTTGTTCCCTCAGATTTAACAGTGGCCACTGCAAAAATGATTGGAATCTTCAAAAACATGTGTGAGTGTACCATGCTGAGCTGTGCTATAGGGTGATTTGCCAAGGCTGTTTCTTTTCTTTTTTAAAATATTTATTTTTGTGTTTTGAGGGGTGAGAGGAGAGAGAGAGAGAGAGAGAGAGAGAGAGAGAGAGAGAGAGAGAGAGAGAGAGAGAGAGAGAGAGAGAGAGAGAGAGAAGGGAGGAGGGCCCAGAGAAGTTTCCTATCCTCTGGTATGAATAAATTGAACTGAATGTTTTTTGTTTATTTATGAGTAACAGAGAAGATGACAATAGCTTTACTCTGCTAAATGACTCCATCATAATTAAAAAGACAAAAGGAACCGTAGCTTTAGCAGATCATTAGAATGAAATTTGATACCACTTACACTGTCAAAAAATAACTATAATTGAATTCAGGTCAACAAGCTTTGACTATATTGTTTATATAAAGATACTTAAAACTTAATTTAATCAATCTTATGAAGACTGGATGTAAATAATATAGTTGGAATTGGCTGAAGAATTCCATCTGGAATGAAATCATATCTTCTTTTGATGTTTTACACTGAATATACCCTAATTGTAAAGCACATTAGGGCATATTTAGTGCTGTGGTTTTCAGTTTTCTTCTCAAAGTTAAAACTTTCATTGTAAGAGACCTAACTGGCACATTCCAATTATTCTTTTCTTTTATGCTAGTCTAAATAGGTGTCACTGACATAAGAAATACCCCAATTAGGAACACAAAGGCTTACACTTGACTCTTGTTGAGGGAGGCACACGAACCTTGTAAATGAACTCTTACAGTCAGTCCTCTCTGTGTAATAACCCTTCTACTCCAGTCTCCTTGTTCATGAGCTATCTAGGTAAAACTATACATTCATCAAGAGAACACTTGAAAAAGATAACTTTCCCCAAGCAGCGGAAGTTATTTTTATTGTCCCTTTCAGTTTAATTTGGACTGGAACAAATTACCATGTCCTGCCTCTAAAACAAATGTTTCTGAAGCAACATGATTGCCTCTGGCTGAAGTTGCATTGTGGCTGGTCCTGTGACTCTGACAGAGTTAGCACAGTTGTCCAGCTGGAGTTTTGGTGTTTATTAATGTCTTACAGGAAAAGAAAGAAACAAACACATAATTCCATGAGTATACTTAACAGGTCATTAATATGATGACTGCCCTTACTTAGTCTTAATGAATGAGATACATAAAAGGGAAGAAAAAGACATTTTCCCAAATGCACAAATGTCATTCTCTATTAATGTTATTATAAAAGGTAGCATAGTACAAACTTCCAAATAGATTTGTTTAACTCACCTGATGAAGCAAGCGAATGTATGATAATGGTTTCATGCATATTTTGTATCTGGACAGCTTATTATAATAGTAGCTTCTGATTTTCCCTATTTTATATCCAACCACTATTTTTCCTTTGACAGATGAGGAACCCAAACCACAGCTTACTATTATCTTTAAGTAAGTGAGAAAGATGAGCAAGGCCTCAGACTAAGTAGTAGGGGGGCCTGTGACCCAAGCCTGGCTAGTAAATGCCCTTCCATATGGTTCTCAGGGGTGAGGTCTCTGTCCTGTCAGAGCCCCATTGTTTGTTGATTTTCTCATAACCCACAACCTGCCTTCCTATTTGAGAAAGGGAAAAAACACTATGAAAAATTTAAGAGTGGCGAAGACATTGCATTTCAAAAGCCAATGCCACTGGAGGCTGTAGCATTGTGTTGAGATCTCTGAAGCTATGTTGATTTGCACCTAAAGGTGAAGAGCACCAGAACACATTGGCAAGAGCTGCCAAGGACAAGGAGGCAAGGGAAGCCTGTGTATCTCGTATCTTGCATCACTGAGATGATTCCTGCCAGATTTGAGTAATAAGGAGTCAGAAGTAAAGCAACACTTCAAAGATAATTGGTAGTGAGGGCTTGAAGATATATAAAATTTCTACTTCACTGCTCTTACCTATAGAAAGGTCACAGATGGATACTCAGCAGGTAGGGTCAACAAGAGGACACCTGTACTAAAGAAGAGTGGAAGTTTAGCATTTACTATGAAAATCCTCTGTACTTCTTAAATTTCTCCTTTGTCCTTTCTGGAATAAGTGTATTCTTTGTGGAGAACTGGGGCATTGGATGCAAAGGTCCGGGTTTCTATCCCTGTATAAATCACTTATCTTCAGAGGAAAAAGAATAACACAACATAAGACAAAGAAAAAAACAAATTTCACAAGAGTAACAACAATGGAAAAGAACTAGGGAGCAAAATTAAAGAAGCAACTCAAAGTGTATACTATGCTGATACAAACATACATGGGCCGTCCAGAAAAAAATCCAGCCATTGTCAATAAAACAAGAACAGTTACATGGCTGGATACTTATGATATGAGCCCTTATATAAAAATGTATAAATTGGGGATGCCGAGATAGTTCAACAGGTTGAGCACTTGCCTTGCAACCATGAGGTCTGGGGATCAAATCCTGGCACTGGCTCATGTAAAACCATATCCTGAATTGTGGAGCAACTAGTAGCAACGGTGCTCACCTCCCATATGGGAGGCCCCCAGTTTGGTTCTGTTCCCGAGGGGCCCCATATCCGCCTGTGTAGAATGAAACTATAATACGTCACAACTAATGATGTATAACTCAAGACTGCTCTGGGCCCTCCCCACTTCTCTCACTGTCTCTCTCTCTCACCTTCTCTCAAACAATAAAATAAATCTTAAAAAAAAAGTGTAAGTTCCCAAATGGGTATTTTGTTTTAGGACATAAACAAACCTCCACTGCAGGCCATACCAAATTAACTCATATTTCATGCAACCACTGAATAGTTCATCCACCCCTCCCTCGGGCCTGGTACTATACTAGGCACTACAGATGTAAAGGTGATCCTCATCAGAGAAGACAGGTGTCACTTACATATAACTATTTAATTATAATTGTGTTAAATGCTATTGTGAAAAGACATTTACAGTTTCACTTGGATTTTTCATTGCCATTACAACCAAGTTAGCCATTTGAAAGAATGAAATGAATTGTTATTTAAAAATTTGGGGGGGTGGGGGGGTAGCCGGGATGGCTCATCAGGTTAAGCACTTGCTTTATAGCCCTGGGGACCAGTGATCAAATTCTGGCCCTGGCCCATGCGGACCCATATGCTGAACTGAAGTTTGCCCCCAGTATGGTTCTTGCCAGGTGAGCCTCCCATGTGGGAGGCCCTTGGTTCGGTCCCCAGCTTGAGGGGGCATGCCTTCCATTTGGGAGGCCCCTGGCAATACCCCGCCCACCTGTGTGGAGTGAAACCACTTCGAAAGCTGATGACATACAACTATGGAGGCTGTTCTGGGCCCTCCCCCTTCACTCTCTCTCTCTCTCTCTCTGTGAAAACAATAAAATCTTAAAAAAAAATAATAATAAAAGAAGCTTAAAAAGTTTTTTCTTGTTGTAGTCAAGAAAAGGAACTAAGTTTGAGAAGAGAGAGATGAAACCATTTCTTGTCAGGCTGAACTGCCCATTCCATTCAACTTTTCTGTTGTGCCACAGTCTTGCCTACATTCTTTAGTCACTGGGCCTTTCTATTCTCTCACCTATGACTGTCTTTTACCATCTTCAAGATTAGCTTACATATCACTTCTCTGTTGGAACTTAGCGGAATCAGTAGTTGTTGGAGGATGTCATTGAGAGAACGTGATCACCAGTTTATCAGGGAGCTAGACTCAGGCAGTCAGAGGCTCCTCCCTCCCTTCCATATTCTGCCCACTGTTCTCACAGTGGGAGCTATTTTCAAGGATGCAACCTCGAGAGAGCAATGTGTAGTTGAGACCATTTGGACCATAAATGTGACTGATACATTTATGGTTAAGGCCTCTGTGTAAACATATAAGGTTTGGCACATGGGTGCTGAGATCTATTAATCTTGGAGATGCCCGAGACTAACCTCACCTTGCTTCTTAAACCTGCCACCGATCATTCTGAACTCATCTGCCTCTTTCTTCAGTCTCTCCTTATCTTCTATGAATATGGGTCAATTTGTAACCCAACAATAGTAAGAACTAAATCATCCTTTTTCTTTACCTCTGATGTTATAGTATGTCTTTTATAGTTATTACCATATTACCTTTTTTAACCTTTTTTTTTCAACTGAGGTGGGAAACTAACTGAAGAGCAAGTCTATAATCTATCTGATGTGATTTATTAAATTATGCCTTTTATTTTTTTACCAGTTCGGTAGTAGAAGCAATGATTTTATTAGTCTTATTGATAGGATAAAAAATGATGAATTAAGTATTTGCCCATAGAAGGGCCTTTTTTCTGTGTCATGAGACAGTGTTCTCACAGCAAAATGAGAATTACATTTACTTAAGTATCATAAAAATGTCAGTCAATAATAGTTATTAATATTAATAACAGAATTTAATGGAAACTTCTATGAACATAGTCTCTCAATCACTCATTGAAAAAATACTCTCCAAAGGTTTCCCCAAACTATGCAAAGATTGATAATAAACCAAATATAAAGAATTTTCGTAAGCCATATTAAGTACTTAAGTAAAATTATTTTATATATTTATGATTCAAGAACCAAAGCCATCTAAAACAACAAAATTTTCTTCCTGCATTATTATATTCCAGTGAAGTTTTGCTCAGGAAGAGAAAAAAATTGCAAATAAATTTCCTGTTTGTTCTACAAACTCCCTGGAAGCCCATTTAGATGAACATTAAACTGGTCAGTTTCTCATGAGCACCAGACACGGCTTCTAAAGACTCTCTTTGAACTTCTCTTCTTAAAACCTTAGCTTGTTGTGCCCATCAATCCTAAATTATTTTATGATTCTTACCCAATTCTAATTAAATACATTGCCTTAAGCCAGGTCCCCAAAACATCATAAATATTTCAATTTTGCTCTTCTTCTTCTGACCAGACAGTGGTCTACTTTACTGCGATAAACAATAAACTCAATTCTTCCTACCAGAAGGTAATTTTGGTAGCATTTTATCAATTCTTATTAAATAACTAAAGTCTCCTTTTTTATTAACAAATGAGAATTTATGCACACCAGTCAAACAAATTGTTTTTAAGGTTCAATATATTTCTGGTTTAGAAAAAAAAAATAGAAGTCTGTTTTAAATAGTCCTTGGCATTTTTATGGAATGTACGAAGGCATATTTTTAATAAGATGGATAGTGTTTGAGATTTCAAATAAAATATTTTCAAACTTTTATTAAATATAAAAATGTATCCCAACAGTTTCCTTTGATTACTTGGCAATTTGGAGTATATACATGAGTGCTTTCTGCCATCCAGATAAGAAGTTTGAAATGTGGCGTTCCAGTACCTTAGAAGCAACAAGTTTCCATTCTTATCATTGTAAATCCCTTTGACTTCAAGTACTTCTTTATGAATACTTGTGCTTTGTAACATTAACTTTTCTATACTTGATGAGTCTCTACAACTTCTCAGAATAATGATGTTTCAGTCACTTATAGTAGCTTAAAGTAACTGAAACAATAGTTTTGGATTTGGATGGACCTGAATTTTACTCTCTCTAATGCTTCAACCTCTGTCACCATTGAAAATTACTTCATCTTTCTAAGCTTTAGTTGCTTCATCTGTAAAATGGGGTAATGTTATATAACGCCTTGGTTTGTTGGGAATATGAAATGAAATGAGAATTGCAAAGGACCTAGTCCCGGAGTATAATGCCAGAGGCACTAAGTAAGCAATTACTTATCTCGATTTTTGTCATTTACCATGTTATCCAAGGGCTTAACTTTGACGAGGCTAGTTTCTTCTAGATGACTTTACTTTTTCCTCTGATGCGCCTACCACTGTGCTCTTTCTTTCTTTCTTTTTGATAGTAATTTATACTCTTAGGGGCAATATATCTTAGAGTATCTGTTTGTTTGTTGTTGTTTTTTCTTTCCTAGATTAAAAAAATATATATTTTATTGTTTTGTTTTATTTTGTTATTTATTTATTTATTTTTTAAATTTAATGTCCCCTCCCCATACCCCCCCCAGCCCTCCCCCTTCAACTCCCCAGTCCCACTCACAGGCAACCACCAAACCACTGACTGTGTCCGTGAGTTTTTGCTTCTTTGTTATTTTTAGTTTCATATTCTACCTATGAGTGAGGTCATATGTCTCTTGATTCTTTCAGTCTGACTTATTTTGCTTAATAAGATGTTTTCAAAGTTTGTCCATGTTGTCACAGATTACTATATTTCATCTTTTCTTATTGCTGAGTAATATTCCATTGTGTAAATGTACCACAACTTCTTTACCTAGTCATTTATCGAAGAACACTTTGGGTGTTTCCATGATTTGGCCACTGTAAACAGTGCTGCGATGAACACTGGGGTACATATATCTTTGTCAATTAAGGTTTTCCTTTTGGGGGTAGATACCCAGAAGAGGGGTTGGTTACTGGGTCATATGGCAATTCCATTTCTAATTTTTTGAGAAATCTCCATACTGCCTTCCATAGTGGTTGTACCAGTTTACATTCCCACCAGCAGTATATGAGGGTTCCTTTTTCTCTACAGCCTCTCCAGCACTTGTTATTCCTTGTCTTGATTATAGCCATTCTAACAGGTGTGAGGTGGTATCTCATTGTGGTTTTTATTTGCTAGTGATGTGGAGCATTTTTTTCCTGTGTCTGTTGGCTGTTTGTAGGTCTTCTGCCCATTTTCTAATTGGATTGTTTGTTTTTTTGTTATTGAGTTGTATGAGTTCTTTATATATTTTAGATATTAGCCCCTGATCAGGGGCACTGTTTGCAAATATATTCTCCCATTCGGTTGGTTTTCTTTTTACTTTGTGGATGGTGTATTTTGCTGTATAGAGCTTTTTAGTTTGATATCATCCCATTCATTTATTTTTGTTTTTACTTCCCTTGCCTTTGGGGTCATGTTCATAAAGTGCTCTCTGAACCCAAGGTCTATAAGTTTAGTACCAATGCTTTTCTCTATGCACTTAATTGTTTGGGGTCTTATGTGGAGATCTTTAATCCACTTTGAGTTAATGTTGTTATATGGTGAGAGTTCACAGTCCAGATTCATTCTTTTTATGTAGTTTTCCAATTTTCCCAGCACTATTTACTAAAGAAGCTTTCTTTTCTCCATTGTATATTTTTTGCTCCTTTGTCAAAAATTATGTGTCCATATGTTTGTGGGTTTATTTCTGGGTTTTTGATTCTGTTCCATTGGTCTATATGTCTGTTTTTCTGCCAATAGCAAGCTGTTTTGATTATTTACGCTTTGTAGTAGAGACTGAAGTCTGGGAATGTGATGCACTGTTTCTTTAGCTGTAATACTTCTTCAGTTCATGTAACTTTCTTCCAAAGTAGCTCATAAGAGACATGCTCTCCCAGAGCCTACATTTCAGTTGCTCAGAGGCCTTCACTTTGCTGCAGAGCTGTAAGCCTTGGTTTGACTTGTTCATTTAAATCGGGGGTTCCCAACCTTTTTATACCCTAGGGTGCATTCTAAAATATTGGTAGGGTGGCGGGCACCAACTATTTCTAAGGATATTTATTAGTGAACAAGAATAAAAAATAATAAACAAAAATAATTTTAAAATAATAAATTTATTGTACAAATTATATACACACAAAGAAACATATATACAAAACGTAATACAAAGTAAATAAAAAACACACGTATAATAAAATCATTTAAAAAAACATAAAACAAACCATAAAAAAAACAATCTGTCAGTGTGATCTTTGGCATTGCATTTCATTGTTCAGTGCCTCATAATTAGGAGAGTATGACGACAACCCTGTTAGCAAACAATTATTAAGATGCTCGTCGGTAAGTCGAGATCTATATCGTGATTTTATTAAATTCATGTTTGAAAACAAAGATTCGTATAAATACGTTGACCCGAAAAACGATTTGATTTTATATGCCGCTTTTTTAAAAAAAATGGGAACCTTTCTTTGTCGACTATGTTCCATAAGTCCTCTGATATTAAGGATCTTAGCAAAATATCGTTCATAAGGTTCAAAATTTCTAACTCTAGTTCTTCTGCTTTCCCCTGAACAAGGTCTGCAATACATGCAGCTAGAGTTCTATTCCATTTATTTGACAAGTAAAAGGATTGATACAGAAGGAGACAATTGGCTCGATATTTGTAAACTGCAGAAATCTCTCTTCAAACTGTTTTTGAAGCACTTGCAGGGTTTCAGTAAATAATGACACATTTAATTCATTGTTACCTAGCATTTTCCTCATATATGGGAAGTGCACGAGAGACTTGATATGCAGATGTGATATCAACAAAGTCAATTTTGCTTTCAG
>PVKE010005323.1:37469-57469 GCA_004027555.1 Craseonycteris thonglongyai
GGTGTCAGCAAGAAAACCCAAATCTACCAGCCAGCAAGAGTCTGTTAGTTCATCCTAATTTTCATTTTTATCATGTATAAATGTTTTTATTTCTTCAATTAAGTTCACAAATCTTGTAAGAACTTTACCTTTACTGAGCCAACGTACTTCAGTATGCAGGATGAGATCGTGTTCTTTATCTTCAGTATCTTCTAACAGGACCTTGAAAAGTCAGTGTTGCAATGGAGCTGCTCGAATCGAGTTGATTATCTTTGTGACTATTTTCATAACATGTTCAAAGGGCAGTATTTTACAACACAAAGCTTCCTGATGGGTAATACAGTGGTAGGACATAAAGTTTGAAAATGATTCATTTTTCCTGCAAAGGGCAATCCATCCTTTGTTTTTACCAACCATTGTTGGTGCCCTATTGGTAGTTATCGCAGACAACTTATGCAAAGGCATGTTTATCGACCTGACATATGTTCTGAAAGTTTTATAAATATCCTCACCTCTCATCTGTCCTTTCATTGGTAATATTTGCAACAGCTCCTCTTTTACTGTGGTATTTACTAAATACCATTCTCACCATAACCGCCAACTGTGCGGTGTCTGATATATCTGTTGACTGGTCAAATTGCAGAGAGAAGCTGTCACATATCTTTAACTGAGTTTGCAAGTCTTTTGAAATTGCGTGTATTCTTCTTGTGACTGTGTTATTTGACAACTGTAGGTCTTGTATCGCTGACATACTCTCACGCTTGTTAGAATATTCCTCAAACAAACAATCGGCAGCAGTCAGAAATGCTTCTTTGAACAATTCACCATCCTGGAAAGGTTTTTTCTTCTTTGCGAGCATGTGAGAAATTTTGAAAGAAGCAATGGTTGCCTTATTAGATTTTTCCACATGTCTAGTGAAAACAGTCTGTTGAGTAGTTCAACTTCATTTTAGTTGATTTATTATTTTCTTTTTTACTGCAGATTTAAGTGGATAATTCGTATCAAAAGTGGTATGACTTGTCTGAAAGTGACGTTCAACATTATGTTTTTTCGGCACTGCAACACTACTGCCACACAACAGGCAAACGCATTTACCTTTTAAATTAATGAAACAATATGATTCCTCCCAGTCTGTGTTAAAACTATAGGTTCGTTTTCTCTTATTTGGTCCACTCATTTTAGGACTAAAAAAATAAAAATAAAAATAGTTATAGAACTACAATATCATATCAAATTGGCATCATAAGAATAGATTACCTATCTCGCTTTTAGTTCATTTAAAATCGAATATATCAAAACACTGTGATCCTAGCTAACCGTCACGACCCGATCAGTCCAGCAACCGCAATCCAAATGGCAACTTGGCGTCTCCCGGTGGGTGGAGGAGAGTTTAAAGAGCGCAGCGGCTACACAAGACGCGACATGTACAAAGGCGACAGCTAGGGAAACACTTATACATACGATATCGCAAACATACCAACGAATTTAATAAACCTGTGTAGATACTCAAACAATATTTTTAAATTCTAACAAATGTATAAATATAAATTATAGTTTTACTTAGTGTTTATGAAAAACTTCTGATGCAGTCAAATATTGGCGGGCGCACACAAATCGGGCTGCTGGCGCCATGGCGCCCGTGGGCACGGGGTTGAAAATCCCTGATTTAAATTGTAGGCAAAATGCATTGCCCAAGTTATTTGTTTCTTTTTCTAAACCTAATGCACCGTTTGAAGTTTTAAAAACTTATTTTGAACCATAACAAATCTAATATATAATAAAACCACATGTACTTTTTAAATTGCCAATCTTTATTTAGCCTGAACTGCACTTCTTTAAGTAAACACAATTTGACAATTTTGTACTCTGGGATTTCAAATATCACACACATACCTAAGACATTTTATGGCTCATAATAATTCTTCCAACATCTTATTTCAAACTGCTGTGCAATGAGTAATTAACTTCTCTTTGTCCTCAAGCAACAGACCCCCTGGTAAGTTCTAAAAACATACATTCATGCTACCAAATGGGAAGTTTAGAGGTGTAATCAGTCCATGATTCAAAATACTATGAAGAGTAAATTCTATCAGATAGCTCCCCCATATACATAAAGGCGCTGCGCCTTCTTTGTGTGTGAAGATAATTCTACTAATCTACCACAATCAGTACAGTATCTGTTGGCTTCCCAACTGTGAGATTAGAATTGTACATTCTACAAGATGCAAAGTAGAAGAACCTTGAAGCTCATCTAGGACAGTTACCTTACAAGCAGCTAGAAGCTCTAAGATTTGCTCAAGGTCACACTGTCCATTAATAAGAGACTTGTCTCTAGCACTCAGATTCTGTATCTCCTAGCCCAGCACCATTTCTATTTTACCTCAGATTTGCTTTGATTCATGCTGTTTCTTGCTGTCTCCATTGGATTAATGAGACACGTTTGTGAGATAGATGAGCAGGGCTGTTGTCATTTTTCTGAAGAGATGTCCATCGACCCTCTTCAGCTCAACAACATTCATGCAAACTTTTCTTTGGATGTCTCCTTTATTTCTGTCATCTCTGAAAAAAAGAGAAAAAAATGCCAGTACCAGGCATTGCAGTGACCCCATTGGAAAGCCTTTTCATCATAAACAACAATAAATAGTTGTTGAACACTCACTAAGCTTATGGTATATTCTGTCATTTTCTTTTTTCTCATTTGGCGACGTGCCTCTTTCACAATCTGTGTACCTCTTCTAAATAATATTTCTGGCCTAAAATTATTCTCAGTTTTCTTGTACTCAAAGAAATAATCTATGATTATTTTATACACAGGTATCTGTTTTGTGGGCAAATGCAAACCTCACATACTAGTTAAACTTCATATGGTTCATAGTAAGCCTCCTACATGAGAGCAAGATAAACTGCCTTCTACAATACACATTTTAAGTATTTATTACCAAACATTTCTATAGCTGTACTACTTTTCTATAAATAAATGTTTTTACAAAGAAAATGTCACAAACTTACCATGGCTAACATGTATATGGGATGAGAAGGATACAAAGAAAGACTAGGTCTGTGCTTAAAGGGTTAATCTGGGTGTGAACTAATGACAACTGAAAGAAGAGAGTGATCTTGGAGATGGTAGTAAGTTTATAGATTTAGAAAAGTAGAGCAAGTGAATTTGCTGATGGACTGGGTATAGGGTATGCTAGGGTATACAGGAAAAAACAGTCAAGCATAACGTTTACTCTAGGTGTTTAATAAAATTGTTCCAACTGTTGTGTTGTTTCCTAAGGTGATCAATGGAAAAGATTTTGGGGTGTAGGTGTCAAGATGCTTATTAAATTTTAAGATGCTTTATAAATAGGCAAGTGAAGATGTCGGATAGCCTGTTCGATCTATGGCAGTGGAACTTCAGGAAGAGATAGGAGTCATCACTCTAGATAGTATGTTACAGTGCCATGGACTTAGAAGATGCTCATACAGGAAGAGTGTGGAGATGACAGCTGGGTTAAATAATGAGCAAAGGGGTTGGAAAACAACATCCAGTGAGGTAGAAGAGACCAGCAACTACTGAAATCCAGAATAAGAAGGTATTTTAGAGAGAGGAAATGCTCAGCTGTGAAAGTGGTGCTGAGAGATCGGTATAGTGAGGGCAGAGGAATGCTCCTTGGTCTTGGCAACTTGCAGCTCTTTGGTGACCTTGACAGGAAAGATTTTAGTAATGTGTTAATGATGAAGAAGCAATCAGAGTGAAGGTGAAGAGAGAACAAAAGCAAAGAAAAATTGTGTTACTGGGAAGAAAATTAGATCAACAAATTTGGAGATGAAAAAATGGTCATTGTAGCTGATGAGATAATTGGGGTTAAGAGAGCTCTCTCTCTCTCTTTAAGATAGATAAACAGCAACAACAATAACAAAAACAATGCAACTCATGCTAATTTTGATGTGTGGAAAATAGGTTATTTTGTTTTGTCTACTGTTACTCTTGCCTTTAAAAATGATTAGTGTTCTTTCCAGATTAAAGTTGAATCCAATCTGATGATTTAAATCTTTCTTAAGAAGTTTTCTAGGGAAAAGTGATCTGTTTTTCAATTTGCCTCCCCAGCTTCTCTCTAATATGGCTTCTCTCCCCTTCTGTGTAGGAGGTGGGTAGGGGGGTGTTGCTTTTGCATCCTGGTGGTGATGAAGAAAAAGACTCTGATCCTGTGTGGCCCTCTCTTCTCTACTAGTTGATGTCTCTTATTCCAGGTATTTGATGCTGAAGTCTGTGGCTGCGTTAACTCATGGTCTGCTCACTCTTGTGGTTCTCTGGCTTATTCAAAGCCCCAGGATTTCCCTGATTCTCTCAGACTCCATTCTCTCCCTGAGTCCTTGTCATGCCTTGTATCCTGCTCTTTGGCCCAGTGCTAGAGACCAGCAAGACTCAAGGAATCAATCTAGCTCCCAAGGACCCACACTGAGGGCCCATCCAGATATTTAAATATCCAGGTCCCTGCTTTGCTTGGCCATATTGTACCCCCAAGATGGTAAAATGACACATTAGTTTGGTTCTTAGAGCTAGTCAGCCAGAGAATTCTCCTGTATCATAAATGTAGAGCACCCACTGCTGTTGCTGATGCCCTCACTTATCCATTCAAATGTTTTCTACACTCCACTAAAGCCACAGAGAAGAATATTTACTGACATCTGACATACTCCTGTTCTCTGGAACCCAAAAGAGGTAAGCTTTAAGACTTATCCCCTCTCTTTCTATTTTGATGTCCTTTATTTGAATTTTATTTTCTATGTTCTCTCTGAGTATACAAAACTGGAAGGTAAAGAAATTAGCTCATCTTATCCTAGACGGAAGGTTTCCTCAGACCAACTCAGAGAAATTTGTGTGCTAAGAAAGGAAAAAGCCAAAGGTCATTAATTATATTTAACATCTTACTCCTGTAACACATTTGTTATGTCGGTGAAATGATCTGGTGGAGAGAAAGAAACCCGTGATTAAAGAAATACGGATAATTCTAAGAGACAAGACCTTGTTAAGGAGAAGAGATTGCAATCGACACCACAAATGGATGTGGTGATTTTTGGTAGGACCAGAGACACTTTATCTATTTTCACAGCAGACAGCAAGGTGAAAAGTCTGGGTATAAATACAAGAGGGCAGAAAATGTGATAGAAAAAACATGGATTTTATCTGTGTTCTTCATGAGATATGAGACTAGGTCATCACCTAAAACTGAGAAAAGAGGTGAGAACACCAGAGAATTTCACTCTGAAGAGAAGATTAGAAATATTTTGTAATTTTATTTTACTTTATATATAAGATATTTCTCCCATTTGGATTGTAATTATATTTCTTATCAACTTATTCATGACTTTACCTGCTTTAATATATTAACCACTCAAAAAAGTTTTTTAAAAATAAATGTTTGAACTTTACGGGAACCAGAACAATTAAATAATGTTATCAAGGTATATCTTTTATGTATTAGCACAAATAAGAAAAAAAAATGTTATAACACTGTTATGGTAAGGTGATGGTAAACTTGTGGCATACATTGTAGAAATGCAATGGAAATAAATAAAAATGGTTCATACATTAAGTTATTAATTTATTCAACAACTCTTTATTACTTGTTATGTGCCAATCATTGTTTTAGGCACTAGGAATGTATCAGAGAGTAAAATAGACAAAAATATTTATCCTCGATGAGCTTTCCTTCTGATGGGAGGAGAACAATACAGTTATGAATAATACAGTCTGTTTCAAAATGATGGACCCAATTTCAAAAGCAATCAATTTCAAATCAGGTCCATCTTTTTAGAATATCCTGTAAGTAATAAAGTGTCAAAGATAAATATCAGCAATTACCAATTGAGGACTTGTATGTCTCAAGTACGCTGCCTAAGTATTTCTATTCATTACATCATTTAATGTTTATGATAATGCCGAAGTTAGTATAATCCTACAAAAGCCTATGAGGTAGTTGTTATTCTCCTGCCATTGATGAAGAAACTGTGAGGTTGTGAAACCCTCACAAGACCATGTAGCATGTGATGGAAGAGAGTGTCTTTCTCCTCAGTCTGACTCTTTGATCTTTAACCTAGGCTCTGAAAAGTCACAGGGAGGCAACCTTTTGTGGAATAATGTAATGAAGTACATAAAAATAAAACTTTCACAGGATTTTCAAAGAAGATAACATGAATGGAAATAAAATTGTTGAACACGTCACTGCAGATGGACCGTATGAAGACTATAGGACACATTTGGGAAGATAGAAAATAATAATAAATGAATGAAGAGAAAAATGGGTTAGTTTGGTAGGTTTTAGACACTATCTTCTGTATTCCTAGTTCCAGGGTACCTACTTCTTGATCTATATGAAAAGCTATTGGCTGTTAAAGCTAAAACTTACATGTATAATGCAGGTATATAATTGCCAAAGGATTTAATTTAACTATTTAGTAAATAAAAATTTCTTATCTATGGTGGTCATCATTCTTAAGCAATTCATTTTTGTTAAAATCTTCGTTTCTGAATCTAGGCATGACACCTGGACTTGATCATAGCAATTTTGTCATATTCACAAACATCTTCAAACTGTAGTTTATCTTATATACATTTTATTAGGACATCGCTCTTGTCCTCAATTTTTACAAGATTCCCTTATTAAGTATCTCTGTGTGGTCCACTTCTGTTCCTAATGTACAAACTGGCAATTTTGCTTTATCTTTATTCATTCTCTCTCTTAAAGCTAGAATATTCTATAAATCCTTTTTAGAATTCAGGGAAATCAGTGCATAGAGCTATTAGGTCATTTGCCTGTTGGAATAGATGAAACATATTTGAAATTGATGACAAAATTTCCAATTGAGTCAACGTTGCCTTCATTTGTAGTAAAAACAATAACAAGCTTGCATATGTATATCAGTACAGTCATGTGGTATGTTCTAAAACCTCCCAAGTTAAGAATGCTTAGAAAAGCACTTCGGTTTAAGGGACTGTCACACTGAGGATTTTAAACCAACCTCTTGCTAATTATAATTAAAATATATAGATGAGCTAAAGGAAATTTTCCTAAACATCTAATAATTAATAAGATAGTGAGGAATAACTGCATGAAGTTGTAACAGAAGAAATGATTCAGAGACAGGATCCTGGAACTTGGAACTTTTTTGGACCAGGAGCATTTGTTAGTCCACAGGATGAGCTGAGTAGGTCTTTGACAGAGTTTCCAGACTTCAAGGACAATCTTGGAGTCCAAGGCTTGCCAAAGGTGATTTTCCTTGGACTAATTTCCTTGGCTCAAATTTGAGAATAAAATCTAGGAGGAAGACTGAGCCAGAAGTAAAACAATCTCAGAACAGATTGCAGCCCAGAGTCAAGTAATTTGGATGGCTCAGAAAAATTAGATGAAGGTGATCTTGGAAAACCTGGACTGTCAGGTGCCTGTAAAGGCAAATTATTTCTACTAAATTATGTTTCAAACGCCATGTTTGGCAACAAAGATAACAAGAGAAACAGGAAGAGATGGCAATGTGAAAGAGAAGCACTACAAACAAAAGATATCAGACCAGGACCCATAGGTATGTCATAGAGTGGGAATATTATGCTGGAATTGGGGGGAAAATAAGATGCTCACTATGTTAATAGAAATAAAAGCTGAACCTAAAAAATATTATCAAGGATTTGGAAACCATGTAACATGATATTGTGATTTTAAAGGAAAGAATGGACTAGAAATTCTAAAACTGAAAAACACAATAACCAAAATTAATAACACTGAAGATCAATTTGAGGACAGATCAGAGACAGATAAAGAGAGAATTTATGAATCAGAAAATGTCAAAAGAAAGTATTCTGAAAGAAACTGAAGAAACAAAATATAATATAGGAAGTACAAAATAGAGAATAAGAGACCTAGAAGATACAGTAGGGTTCAGTATATATATTTACTTTGAATCTCAGAAAAGAGGAAAGTGGATGGATATAATGCAGATTTATTTTATTGTTTTTGACAGAGAGAGAGAGACAAAGACAGAGAAAGTCAAAGAGAAGGGAGAGGGCTCAGAGCAGTCTCCATAGTTGTACGTCATCTGTTTTCGACATAGTTTCATTCTGCACAGGTGGGTGTGGGGCTGTTCAGGGAGGGAACTGGGCCAGGGATCTCCTGCACAGGAAGCTTGCCCCGACGAAAACCAAACTGGGTCCATACCCCAATTCAGCATATGGGTCCTCACGGGCTAGGGCCGGGGTTTGGTCCTTGAACCCTGGGGCTGCAAACCATTGCTTAATCTGCTGAGCCATTCCAGCATTCCTGGCAGAAGAAATATTTGCAGAGATAATTTCTTTTTTTTTTTTTTTAATTTTGGACGATATTAAGTAAAAGAATCACAGAGACCCATGGGATTCAAGTAAAACTGTGAAGCCTATGGGGAGGAAGAATAGCATAAATCAGCGAAATTTGTGCAATTGAAGAGTCTTTTGTTAGAAGTACTCTGTGTTAATTTTCTTGTATAGTTGATGTAAACTATACTAGGAAAATACTTGTTCATAATACGTTTCCCTTTAAGCAATATATTTTAAAAGATTTATAATAAACATATCAATTGTTTGAAAGTATATCAAAAAATGTTTGAAAGTAGTTTGTTTTATTAGTTGGTTACAAGTTCTCTTCATATGATGTTATTTTCCTTGTGAATCCATTTTTTTTTTTTTTAGTGAACAATGAAGGGAAATAGTCCCAGTAATATGCAAATTATCAAAGATTGAAAATTAAAATATTCTAATATATTGACTTTAGTGTAGTGAGATGAAATCACCATGGTTCTATCAGGGTTCAAACTTGATACAAATCTGCTCATACAGAGTTATAATATTAAATTATGGAAAACGGAATCCAACAATCTCTGGGCTTTTTGCCCCTGCCTCTTCTTCTTCTTTTTTCTTTTTTGCTACTTTTTTCTTTGGTGAACATATGGACAGGTTGAATAATGTAAGAGTGCAGAGAAAAGCCTTCATATTTCTGTATATCTACCATTTAATTTTTTAATTAAAAGTGACTATGCTTGGCATCTACAGATACTGCCATATGTTGGGACAGAGCACGTAAATGACAGATTCCCCATATCCCAATTTTCCTTTTCTGACTTTGAGCCACTTTCTGTGTTAAATTTCCAGTCTAAAGCTACAATGGAGTTTCTAATTACAGAATGCAACTGCTCTTGAGCAATAGATAGCTGATGGTAACCTAAAAAATTTTGCACCAGAGGCTTAACCAAGAGTCAAGTGATGAAAAGAAATAAAAGAACTCTTGGCTGATTTTCATGAAATCCCCTCCTGCCTGGCAAAGGCCCATATCGGCTGCAGAGTAGAGAGACCTGGGAATGGAACTGAGTGAATTTTCACAGCAGGGCTGCTAGCCAGTGAGACAAACTGAGGAGTGTTTAGGACAGAAGAAAATCAGGAGCTGGGGAATCTTATTAAAGCCTGACACTGGTATCCATCCTTCCATGACACTGTGATCCAAACATTTTCCCTCCTTCCTGTGCTAAGGAGAGATTTTTGAGGTGCAATATGTAGGGAATAGATGTTATAAACCATTTTGGGTTTTTTTTTAGCAGTAACTTTGATAGGTACTCACTTTATTTCTGTCACAAACAAGGATGAAGATGCATGCTTTCTGAAAGAGGTGAGTGGAGATTGAAAGAAAATGAGGGTAGAGAAGGGAGAAAATAATTGGACTAAAAATGGGGTGGGGTACAACATAGATATAAAAATAAAATAAAAACAAAGGAAAAGTGATTGTTAAGTACCTTATTAGTACCTAATAATTTTATACACTTCTTATGCAAACTACAAAAAGAAAATTAAAGCGAGGAAAAAATGTTCAAAAGAAATGAAAAATTTTCTGTAATAAAAAAGCCTCCCTCCCTCCATCCCTCCCTTCCTTCCTTCCTTCCTTCCTTCCTTCCTTCACTATGATTTATCATGGTTGAGTTGGTCCAGCTTTCCTCAAATAATCTCTGGAATTGTCAGAGTTATGCATTTGCACCTGTGTAGGTAAAAGCAAACCACATAAAAATGCACATATTTGATGATAATTTATTTTTTAATTTAAGGGGATTTATTTTTTTTAAGATCCTAATAGTGAGGCCAAAGAGAGAAGGAGAACATCATAAACCAAGCTAGTTTACAATTCTTATAAGCGATCTGGATGAGGAATCCTCCTTCCTTGGGTATCTCTTGGGTGCTGCAACACCCCTTAATTGCCATCAGAATAAGGTAATCCAAGGTCTTTTCTCTGATGTGACTTTACTCATTGTATCCCCTGCTGGCTTATGGCATGACTTTGCCATGGTTTGCTAGACATGCAGTGGCTATCTGCATTAGAGACCATGGGTAGCAAATATACGTTGCTCGTGTAAGGGTAGGATAGGACTGTGTGGGCATGCACCGTAGCCTAGGACAATTAATGACACTATCTGAGCGCATGCATGTGGCTGTGGTGGGAGGTGCTTTTAACCCTTGGGCAAAAGGGAGAATCATGCAGAAGTTCTAGGGCATGAGCTTGGATGGTGGATTTTCAGAATCAAGTCAGGGTGGCCGGAGCAGAATGAGCATGAAGAGAAGAAGGGCATGAAGTCAGATAGGCAGTGGGAGCCCCATTGTGGCCTTGGAGGTCATTGGAGGACTTGGGCTTCTATTTTGAGGGAGGTGGAAAAACACTGAAGGTTTTTAAGCAGGGGAGCAGGATAGTCCAACTTGGTTAACAGTTTGTGTTCACGTGGTCGGGTTCTTTGTAATCAAAGGCACTGTAAGCCACCTGCACGTCCTCAGCAGTAATCCATCCTCAAGCGTGGCCTCTGGTGGTGCGATGGCCATTACTTGTTAAATAACAGTCAGGAACCATGTATGTCAGCATATCTTGCTTCGGGTGTCCGGCCACCCATGTCACTGTTCCTCAAACTGATAGTTGAACACATGAGGTTGTAAAATACTGACCACTTCAGACCACTTCAACCTCCTTATTTTACCTTTGTGACCAAGTTCACTGATTTTCTCAGGGTTTCTATTTAATGGAATTTGATATTTTAGAAGGGCCATGACTGGGTTTTAATGTCTTTTCTGATGTCAATGATTCACCAAGGATTTTCTAATTATATTACATGCCCCTGAAATTGCTCATACATTTCATACTCCTACTCTGCAGAGGGACATACTCTAAACTTAACTTGTCTGCCATAGTGACAGTATCTAATCAGAAGAAAACCTAAAAAAAAAAAATCCAGTTCTGCTTGCATATTAAGGAAAATATGATATTTTACTCCTCATCCTCTTTTCAAGTCTCCCTTATGCATTAGCCTACAAGAAACATAAATTAAAATTTTACTACTGTTTATTTTCCTTCTTAAGATGCATTTGAGTATAAACGATACCCGTGACTTTACAGTTCTGATGTTGCATGCAGGTAAACACTTGCAGCAAAAATTATTAAAATAAAAAGCCACCAATTTTTATTCAGACATATTAGACTAAATGTCCTACCAAGATTTGGATTTAATCTGAGAAAAGTAAAATGAATCCAATTTGATATTGTATCAGAAAGATTACCTTAGGTATCTTGTACCTTATAGTTTCATATAATAAGAACTTTGTACCTATGAAGTCATATAAGTTAGTGTTAAAACAGTTCTAATTAACTAATCTCCTTTTAATTGGAATACATTTTGACCAGGATGTTGACTATTTTAAAAAAGAGAGGTGTTTCTCTGATTAAAAAATAATACTTTTCAGAGAAAAATAAAAAGAACACCGATATCAATAAACTATCAAGAATCCAAATTATAATTGTTTGTAACATGGAAAACTATAAAATAAAGAACTCAATTGTGTTTTCTTTCATTATTTGTAACATTTGGACCATTCATAAGTTTCATTATAAAGTGAATTCTACTGATACTATTACTCTCTGCCTGATTTTTTTACTTAAGAGGAAATATTGATAATACAAGAATGCTTTTATGAGTCATATGAAAATTTATTCTCAAAACCTGTCATCATCTTTTTCTGAATTAAGAAATAAGAATTTTACAACTGTCTCATCGATAATAGTTACTGTATAGATTTACTTTATCCCTGGCATTTTACATGCAGGTTCTTATTTTAAAGACAAGAAATTTGAGACTCAGGAATGACAAATGACTTGCTTCAGTTCACTCAGCTAGTAAGGGTAAGAACTGTACTTCAAATCTATATCCGCCTCACCCTAAGCCTTCTCTTTTACTTTCTATATTTCTTCATCACAGAAAGATCACCTCTTCAGGACTTTTAATAGTTCTGTTTTCCTCTTCACCTATCTCCTTTGTATTAGGTTGACCATATATACAATTTCATACAGGACAGCACTTTATTTTTCATATTTTCCAACCATCCTGTCATTAAAAAAAATATATGTCAATTTTGTCCCATTTTAAATTACTTTTTGGTAATTTAAACTGAATGCAGGTTCTTTATTACAAGGATTCATGCTAATCAACACATGCAGTAAAACTGCTAGTGTGACAAGAGAAATTTCCATTTACTTTATCTGATCAGGGCCAGGCATCTTGAGCTAGTGACAATCAGATGTCACCCCCTTGCTTGTTTGCAATGGCAGGGAATTCAAGAGGTAGTTACTGAAGCCCCATTCAGCATGTGGGAGCCAAGGGGTCTCCATTAACACCAACTACGAAAAGGGCTCACTTGGCTGTTTGCTTTCACCAGGTTAGGAGTGTGGGATGCAGTGACTACGAATCTTACTGATATTTCTACCATCATTACCCCACAGAGATTTTTCTATCCTGTATTCAGTTGGATTCGGACTCTTCAGACTCATATTTTGGTTCATCGGTCTAGTAGCTGTTTAATTATTACAGCGGAACTCTCTTGTGGGATGTTAACATACACTGATTGTGATAGTAGGCAGGGCATTCACTCACTTATTTTTCTTTTTGGTGTATTCTGTTGCATAAAATTACTTTAACAGAGAAGTAGTCATAGTGTGGTCATGGTAAAGTACAGTCTCCCTCTATATATACCTAAATTTTTGCATGAGTTTTGTCACTGAAGATTAATGGTTAGCTTGATATGTTCATGTAATAAACTTTTGTTATCATCTTATTTTTTCATGAATATGGAATATTACATAAACCTGTCCTGTTTTTGTCATCCCAATATCTCTTTTTTTTGTCTCAAGGAAATATGGTCAGCCTAATGTATATGAAGAAATCAATTGTGTAGTGATAGCAGACTTTCAACTACTTTTGTTTAATTAAAAAAATAATAGCACTATACCTCAGATAGTATGTGCATATATTCATATACTGTTGGAACGTCAACAAAGTAGACATGATTCTAAAGCTCTGTAAAGGAGAAATGAAACAAAGAGCTATGGGAACACAGACATGGAATTAGAAAGCCTGCCCTAATAGATTGGGGAGACTTTGACAGAGCTGGTCTGTGAAGAGTGGGACTTTATCTGAAGGAAAATATGCACCAGTCATTGATAGTTTCCTTTCTTCTTGCTATAGATCACATCTTCCAGTTTATCAGTGACTTAAAAGAGATATGGAACTCATACTTACCGGTATATATTTAGATATGTACATTCTTAGGAAGGGTGGTTAGATACATTTTGTATTAAAAAATAATCTTAAGAGAACTGGCCTCAAAAATATGTTCTAATTATTTGTTTTTATTGGGGCTCTTTATGTACTTAGTATTTTTCTTTTAACTCACTTTAAATTGATTTTTTTTTAACCTATTCCAGTTAATCACTATCCATAAAATAGTGGGTCTGATGTGCCAGTTTTTTTTTTTAAAAGATTTATTTTTATTATTTTTGACAGAGAGAGAGAGAGAGAGAGACAGAGAGAGACAGAGAGACAGAGAGAAGGGGGAGGGCCCAGAACAGTCTCCATAGTTGCACACCATTGGTTTTTCCACATAGTTTCGGTCCACAGGTGGGGGCGGGGCTGCACAGGGCAGGAACTGGGCCGGGGTCTCACCCTGCTGAGAATCGAACTGGGGGCACTCTCCAGTTCAGCACATGGGTCCACACGGGCTGGGGCTGGGATTTGATCCTCGGTCCCCAGGGCTGCAAAGTGAGTGCTTAACACATTAAGCTGGGGGTGGTAAACCTATGGCACGTGTGCCCAAAGTGGCACGCGGAGCAATTATTTCAGCACGTGGAGCTGTGAATACCATTTAAAAAATTATTGTTTATGCTCTTATAGACATAAAAATAATTGATACCTGTATCTCACTCGATGGGTTGGCATGTGAGTCGAGCGAGTATACTCTTATTTCATAAACTGGCACTCAAATCGCCAAAAGGTTCGCCACCCCTGCATTAAGCCATCCCAGCTTCCCCGATGTGCTGGTTTTTACTCATACATAGACAAGCAAACATGTGTAACATTCTTTGTTTCAATCACACACATACCGCCTGACGTAACTTTGTATACTTTCATTGGTGTACCTCTTACACTCTGAGAACTGCTGTCCTTTTAGTTCCTGGAGTGACTGACTTAATCAGTATTTTTCATCCTTTTGATACAGGTCACCAAAGAGATATGTCCCCATGGAAGCACACTCTGTCCAATCAGCTGCAGTCAGAGATTGGGGGCCCATGGTCCAGAGTCTGCTCAGCAGAAACTGTGAATAAGGTAGATGATGACAATGCAATTTAATATGTATAAATGTTCACATTCAAATAACAACTTCTCAAATGGAAAGTCATGAAACCTTGCCTCTGTAACAGTTCAGATAATAAAATTATGGTGGTTTTCCAAATGGTAAGATCACTTTGGGTTGACAAGCTGACATAGAACATGTAAAGAAAGACACTGTCAAACGTGCGTGTACCCCCAACACAGTGATCACAAGGCTCTATAATGTATAGACTATGTAAAATTGCCTTATGAACAATAAGAGAGTTGCCTGAAATATTTAAGTTGTCATATGGAAGAGAGAAAATACCAGTGCTATATTACTCCTTTGAGCAGGAGAAGAGAGGCTGGGTTTGGAGCCATGTGAGAAAACAACTTTAAATCCATTAGAACTATTCCAAAGTAGACGTCCCGAGCTATGGCAAAAAAAAAAAAAAGAGGTCAAATGCTTCTCTTTCACAAAGGCAGCAGGCATTTTTGCATCAAGAGAGTAATTGAGTTTGATGATCTGTAAATTCCTAATGTTAGAGTGTAAGAAATTAATTTTTTACACTTAAATTCATATACCAAATTACATTGTGCTAGACATTTATAAGAACAAATCTGTGAAAATTTCAAAACTCTGGGTTCAAAGTGTCTTAATTATTTCCACAGAAGTCCTCTCTTTTTCAGTTGTGAGTTTTTCTGGAAGTCTCACGTTGGAAAGGAACTCTTGACATTCAATTTCTGTTCTACCAAGATTTTAATTCTCATAACTAAACATTCTGGGCTCCAAGCAATTCTTCAAACTTAGTAAGGAATGTCTTGGGATGGTAAATTTAACTAAGCTGTTAACCTTTGAAAATGTGAACCTGAACAGAAAGAAAATGCCCAGTGTTACGGGCTGTTTCTTAATATTTGGCTACGACATTGCTTGATAAAGGTAAAAGTGTACACTTTAGAATTTAAAATACCACGGATGTTCCTTCTACTCAGTGAGGTGTAATGCCTTAAAGCCTCACTTCCAGTTACAGAGTAGTGTTGGTAAAACCAAGAATATGACACTTTGGTTAAAGGACGAACATTGCTGGGTCACAGGGCCAGAAAGGGCCCCTTTTATATTAGTGAAAAATACTGACAAAGATAATTTTACTTAAAATGAACTCAAAGCCAATTGCTCTACACTAATAAAATTGGGTAAAACTACAGGAAGAAATCTATATAGAAATCACTATTTTATGCTTGTGTTAAAGTTTGAGTTCCAGGAAAGTTTTTATCCCATCATCAGTCCCTGATGAAAGAGACCATATGTTCTTCTCCATGCAAATAGAATTGTCTTTAGGGTTAGCCAATCAAGATTACTAAATAAGCTGTGTATCTTACTTTTCCTGACGGTGTCATGGTCATAGGAATAATATTGTAATTAAAAGTTTGCATGAGTATTCTAGAAAAAGCATGGAAAAAATTACTAATAAATGGTCCTACAGTCTCAAATTGGACTGGACTAGATAATTGAATGTGAAATCTTTTATAGTTTGGGGGATATTTTTTATTAAATTAGGATGCAATGTGTAATTTATGATCCAGCATACCCATGGGACAATGGAGCCCTCTGAATACCAAGCTAAACCCAGATGAAAACTCTCTTTTACATATACACCTTCAGTGACGATAAGAGAGTAAGATTTTCTCCACTGGGCAAGAGCTTTTTCAGTGCTACTATCTCAGATATCTCCTTG
Organism: Craseonycteris thonglongyai; assembly: GCA_004027555.1. Classification (NCBI taxonomy): domain Eukaryota; kingdom Metazoa; phylum Chordata; class Mammalia; order Chiroptera; family Craseonycteridae; genus Craseonycteris; species Craseonycteris thonglongyai. The sequence goes on from PVKE010005323.1 coordinate 53,858, forward strand.
ATGTTACCAGCATTGCTTCTTGAATTTTTCTTCTGCATCTGAAGCTGAACATCCTAATTTATCAAGGAGTTAAGCTTTGCTTAACCCAGATATGTTTTCATGATTCATCATGCCCAATCTTTCTAAATCTGTCCAGTCACATATAATGGCCAGGCCCATTCTGAATTGCTTATCTTTCCCACACCTAATCTTGCTGGGCTAAAGCTGCCATTAATTATTTGTTTTTCCATGTTGAACCCCAGCAATCTTAATTTAGATGGATTTAGTCATTGACAACCTTATAGCATCTTTAATGTTTATGTTCCATGTGGGCACAAATGCAGTGAATGTGCCCACCATTCATCAAATTGACATGAGCAAGAACACAAACAGAAAAGGACAGGAAGGTGTTTACCACATTGACTTTTAGAAGGAGTAGCTATTGACAACTCAACCTCCCAGACAGAATACAATAAACTACTTATAGTTAGTTAGACTGATAGGTACTCATATGGCCATCAAATTAGCTCCATACATCTCTTTGATGGCTTTTAGAGTATTGTTCTAAATAATTTCTAGCAGTGTTGTTGAAGCTCTATTTATTTAAAATTGAATGTAAATACCTAACATTGCATTTAATGTCTTTTAGTTTCCTTCTGGACAAGAGCATACTTTTGCCAAAAATTAGTGATAGGTGATCAAGACAGAGGAAAGCAGTATTTTTCCACATTATTTTTACAGTTTAAGGAACAAATGTAGGGAATGCTGGGCTAGCTCAGCAGGTTGAGTGCTTGCCTTGCAACTACCAGGTCCTGAGGTCCGGGTATTGAATCTCTGCTCCAGCCCAGGCAAACCCATATGCTGAACTATGGCACAATTGGTAACCATGGATGGTGGCAAAGGGTCTCACCTCCCATGTGGGAGGGCTGCAGTTCAGTTCCCCTACCGCTTGGCCCTGCATCCACCTGTGTGAAATGAAACCATGTCAAAACTAGTGATATACAACTATGGAGACTGCTCTGGGCCCTCCCCGCTTCTTTCTCTCTCTGTCTCCCTCTCTCTGTCTCTCCCCGTCTCACCTTCTCTCAAACAATAAAATAAACCTGACCAAAAAAAAAACAAAATCAAATGTGGACTTGGTATCTGCCTACCAAGCTCTGCCAAAGAATGTGGTTAGTGCTTAAAGAAATTCTACTTTTGACACCAGAACTGAGAATGTGTTGACAGTTCTTTAATGAAGATTTCTAGAACCAATCAATGACTTCTCCTTGTAACACATCCTCTTCAAGTAAATGCTAAGATTAATGTGTTATGTTTAGACTGTTAAAGTGTCAACAGAATTGCTTCCATTTTGCTGATATCTTTGTGTGTACCAGACATATGAGGCATACAATACCATCTTGGTATTAAAAAAGTTGAGGATGTCCCAATTAAGTAAAAGCTTATTACATGAACTTCTCAATTAATTAAACACGCACGCATATACACAGGCACAAATTTAATAGGTTCAACGCTGTGCCTCCTCAGTTCTCCTTCATATTTCTGCTGCCAGGATTTTGACTGTTCCTGTCCAGCCATCTGAGAGTCCATTAGCACTGCCACCAAGAAGGTGGGAGGGAAGGAAGAGGAGGTGTAAATCCAGTCAATCAATTCTATAGCTCTATAGCAGGATGGCTTAATGAAGGAAAATTTTTAAAAATGGTTACAATGAAAATTTCAGAGTATTGACAGAATTTACTCTCTGTGATGCTCTATTCTCTAGTATTCTCAGCAACTTGGCCGATGGAGCGGCAATTTCAAGTAGGTATGAATCAATTCAACAGCATCACTGAGGATGACACATATTAGCTTTATCTAATGTCTTGCTGACCACTACCATCATGAAATAGTCATACTTTTTGTTCTTAGAAGTCCATAAATTTGCTATTTGCTAGTTTGTTATTTTGCTTAGTAGTACAGTTAGCTGATTCTTTCTGTGATTTCTAACAGTTCGACTAGTTAGTAGAGATTTGTGGTTGCTTGAATGTTTTGTTGATTGTGAAGAATGGCAAAACAAATCGTAATATGCTGATAGTAAACAAAACAAAACAAAACAAAAACAAAAAACCACACAAATAAATGCATGCCACCGTCCTTTGTCAGGGAACATTTCTCTTCCATGGGCAGAGTATATGCATCATACCTCTGCTATGTACAGGATTTATGAGATTCTGCCCCAGCTTAAGTTTGGTTCATTCCAAAAGAAATGGTTTTTAATGGTATGATAAATTATAATTCTTCAATTCTCAAAAATTACTGGCATAAATCTTTGTATAGTTTATATATAATATAACTAAAGATTGGAAGAGAAAAAATATTTTATTTTTATTTTATATTACAGGGATAAACTTGATACTTTACAAAATGCCTAAATGCTCACTAAACTTCTACCATAGATTTTATTAATGAGGCTTAGATTATTGGGTTTTCTTTAAAGAGTAGCCCTCAGCAAGCTACAACTCAAATCTAAATGTTTCTGAACTTTTTAAAAAATGTGCAACAGTAAATAATACCCCTGTGTCACACAAATATGTATTTTTTAAGGAATAAGGGTTGCCAGCCCTATTTATAGCATGTGCTGCATCTGTGCTAGATGAGCACAAGATAAATTCCAAAATGTCAATTTTTCTAACTCTGTTTTGACTTGACCAACGTCTCATCTTTCATCTATGAGAGTCTTTAATCAAATCACTATTAGTGATAAAATATAAATGAAAAAGAAACAAATTCAGCATGCATTTGTCACAAGAGTATCTCCAATATATTAAGAAAGCATATTTTCTCAGTAAAAGATGTTTTCAAAAAATAAAATCAATCAAAAACTGGGAATACACTTTATCCAAATTCCAGTTTTCTAGGTAAAAGCATGTAAGATACCCCATAGTCACCAGTTCCTTATATAGATGTGCTATGCAAATTTAGAATACGTCTCTCACCTAAGCCAGACAATGGACAAACTGTCTTTTTACATGTATCAACAACGTTACTGTCTTGTTGGTAAAAAATAAACTCATTTTTATAACACATTTCAAAAAGAGAAGTAGGTACCTGGACACCTGGAAAATCTGCTTCACTTTTGTTGGGAAAAAATATTAAGCTGGGGGTCTACCAATTTTTCTTTATAAAAAGCATTAAAATGGCAACATGCAGAGTTGGTCTTGTAATAGAGCTTGTCAGTCATTGCATTAGTAAGAAGAACCTATAATTTAGTAGTTAAAAAATTTACCAAAAGTTCAGGATGGAATAATATGTAATTTTTGAAACATCAAGATTTACTGTTTTTTGCCATTTGCATGTGGTGGCTTGTTACAGAAGTATGTTTCAGGAACACTGAAATTGTCAACAAATGAAAAGGTTAATAAAAGAGCCAGACCTGAATTTTAAAGCATTTTTTTTTTTTATAGTCACTAGCATAACATAAGTTTGTAGAAATAACTTTTTTTCAAATTCGATTTTGGCCACTATGATAAAATGTGCATATATATTCTGAGAAAGATAGCTAAATGATGTGAATGATATCATCATAGTATGAGAGGTGAAATACTCCACAGAAAATTTTATTAACTCTTTAGGATACATATAAAAGTTATAAAT
>PVKE010005324.1:0-59540 GCA_004027555.1 Craseonycteris thonglongyai
CGCCCCAACATGCCCCGCCCTGGACATGCCCCGCCCCCGGACATGCCCCGCCATGCCCCGCCCCGGACATGCCCCGCCCCCTTTCCCGCAGGTGCTGAGGTCAGGCGCGCTCTGCCTCACGCTTGGCTCCTTGACCCCACAGGTGACCCGCTGTCCTGGAGCCTCGGGGACCCGGGTCACCCGTGGGGTGGGGAGGTAGCGGGCCGTGTGCAGGTGTCACGGTGGCCTTGGGATGGCCCAGCCACCTTGGCTCAGGCCGGGACCCCGACCCCAGACCCCCCAGCGTCCCCTGCACACCCCCTGTCTCTGACTCCCCGCGTCCTACGCCGCAGGCACAGGGATCCTGTCCTCCCAGCCAGAGGAAAACCCCCACTGGTGGAACGCCAACATGGTGTAAGTGAGCGGGGGTCTTTCCCGGGAGGGGGTCCTTCCCGGCGCCTCGGGCGCTGTCGGGCTCACCGTGTCCCTGTGACCCAGGTTCATCCCGTACTGCTCCAGTGACGTCTGGAGCGGGGCGTCCTCCAAGTCTGACAAGAGTGAGTCCCCGCCCTCCCCCCGGCCTGCCCCCAAGACCGGGCTTCTGGGGTAACCCAGTGCGCCCCAGCGCCCACCGCCTGCTTGTCTGTGCCACGCCCGGCCCCCTGGGGTCCCCACGGCCAGGCTGCACCACCGGGAGGGGCTCCCCGCACAGCATTGCGCACCCGCCCTGGCCGACCCCCCAGACCCCAGCTGATGCCACCCCTTCTCCGAGCAGACGAGTACGCCTTCATGGGCGCCCTCATCATCCAGGAAGTGGTGCGCGAACTCCTGGGCAAGGGTCTGAGCGCCGCCAAGGTGCTGCTGCTGGCAGGGAGCAGGTGGGCCGCAGGGCCTGGGGGAGGGGCGGGGCGGGAGGGAGGCCCAGCCTGGGCAGGGGGCTCCAGGCCAGGGCAGTTGTCCCCAGGACACCTCCGGACCCCACGGTTGCACATGTGAGGGGAGCCTGGGATGAGAGTAACTCGTCAGCCCCCTGGGGTCCCAGCGGGCGGGGATCACACTTGCTGGTCACTGTACCCCAGAAGGCAGGCAGGGGACCCTCGGAACATGGGTGGAGTAAATAAGGGACCTGAAGCCACACAGTGTGTCTTCGTTTTCAGATAAAGGAAACTGAGGCAGCAGGGAGAGAGAAAGGGAAGGAAGTGGCATGGCCCTCCGGTCAGCTTGGGGGTCCCTTCCGGGAGCTCTGCTTCAGGAGACCCCGGGAGGCCCTCGGGTCTTGTGTGTAGCATGGAGCGTGTTGAGGGTTCAGGACGTTATCGGGTTCCCCGTGCATCCTGGGGACGTGGGCTCGGGGCCAGGCGGGCCCTCCGGCCAGCCTCACGCCCCGCCTTGCGTGCAGCGCGGGGGGCACAGGCGTGCTGCTGAACGTGGACCGCGTGGCGGAGCAGCTGGCGGAGCTGGGCTACCCGGCCATCCAGGTGCGGGGCCTGGCCGACTCCGGCTGGTTCCTGGACAACAAGCAGTACCTGCGCACAGACTGCGTGGACACTGTCACCTGTGCGCCCACGGAGGCCATCCGCCGCGGCATCAGGTGCCCGGGGGGGGGGGACGCCCACCCCCCACGGGCTCACAGGCTTCCGTGCAAAGGGCCTGGGGCGGGCGGTGCCTGTGGGAGCCAGAGCCCGGGGTGGGGGGACCCCGGGGTGGCCTAACGGGCATCGTGTGTCCCAGGTACTGGAACGGGGTGGTTCCCGAGCGCTGTCGGCGCCAGTTCAAGGAGGGCGAGGAGTGGAACTGCTTTTTCGGCTACAAAGTCTACCCAACCCTGCGCTGTGAGTGGGCCGCCTTGGGTCCAGGCGTGCAGGGCACACGGGGGGAGGCTGGCGGGGGGTGTCCAGACCTCCGGAGCGTCCTGAAAATCCAGCCTGGGGCCCAGACCCCTGCCCCACCTGGGAGCAGGGTGGCAAAGCCGTCCCGGTCTGCCCGGGACTCTTCCCGTCTTGGCTCGGGGTCCCTGGCACACCAGGGCGGGGGGGGCAGGAGTGGAACGTGCTATGGCGATGACGCCAGTGCTGCCCCACACGCTGGGGAGTGGCCAGGTCTCCTGGGAGCCAGTCCCCGGGGAGGGGAGGGGTCAACAAGGAAGGGCGGGGGTTACGGCACACGCTGGGGGGGCCGGCACCCAAGGAGAATAGCCTGCTGGTCTACGGCCCAGACTTTGGGGCCCCAGAACCCGGGCTGGGGGAGCAGAACACCAAAGTGAGGCCCAGCGGTGCCGTGCCCCCCGCGACCCCCCAGGCCCGGTGTTCGTGGTTCAGTGGCTGTTTGACGAGGCCCAGCTGACTGTGGACAACGTGCACCTGACGGGGCAGCCGCTGCAGGAAGGCCAGTGGCTCTACATCCAGAACCTGGGCCGGGACCTGCGGGACACTCTCAAGGACGTGGCGTGAGTGTGCGGGGGGCCCCCCTCAGGCCCCCTGAAAGAGAGAGGTTTCGGAGACGGGCCCGCGGGAGGGCGCGAACACAGCGTGGGCCGCCCAGGCCGTGGGACCTCTCGCAGCCGGAGAAGGACTCGAGCTTTGGAGCCGCGGAAAGACAGGGAGGAGCCTTCGATGCTGGCGACCCAGAGAGAGAAGCCACCTCCGGGACGTCCCGGAAGAGACAAAACTGAGGAGACCGTAAAGGCCGGGGCTGTGGGGTGGGGAGGGAGGCGGGAGCAGCTGGGCACAGAGGGTTTTCGGGCAGCGGAAATCCCCCGTGTGACACTGTAGTAGGGGACACAAGTCCCAACCCAGGGGACCCACAGCCCAGTGACGCTGACGTCAGCGGTGAGGCTGGGGCTGATGGCCGCTCAGTGCACATTCAGCACCTGCAGCAAATGCCCCGCCTGGGGGGATGTCGATGGCGGGGGGTGTTGGGGAACTCTCTTCCGCGCCCCCGTTTTGCTGTGACTATAAAATTGCTCTAAGAAATAAGTCTATTTTCTAAAAACAAATGGGAGAACGGTCTGCCCGGCCGGCCCTGCCTGGGAGGAGCTGGGCTCCCAGCAGGGCGTGGAAGCAGGAGGGGACAGGGTCCGCGGGGGGCATGCAGGCTGGTGGGGGCCAGTCCAGGCACAGCGACAGGGAGGAGGTGGGAGCCGCCAGACTCACAGGCCTGTCTTCTCCCTGCAGGGCCAGCTTTGCCCCCGCCTGCCTCTCCCACGAGATCATCATCCGAAGGTTAGTGTCCCTGCGCCTTGGGGCAGCTCTGAACACATGCAGCCCCCTCCCCGCCCCCAGGGCCGCCGCTGCCCGCCCGGCTGGCCCAGGTCTGTGCACAGGGCTTCCTTTTGGGGGCTCTCATAGCCTCGCATCCAGCCAGCGGAGAGGCTGGGGACCCGGGCCCAGCCACCACCTGGGTTTCTGTCCTGCAGCCACTGGACCGAAGTGCAGGTGAAGGGCACCTCGCTGCCCCGGGCGCTTCACTGCTGGGACAGGAGCCTCCATGACAGCCACAAGGCCAGCAGAGGCTCCCTGAAGGGCTGCCCTGTCCACCTGGTGGACAGCTGCCCCTGGCCCCACTGCAACCCGTCCTGCCCCACCATCCGGGACCGGTTCACGGGCCAGGAGATGAACGTGGCCCAGTTCCTCATGCACATGGGCTTCGACGTGCAGACCATGGCTCAGCAGCAGGGGCTGGAGCCCAGTAAACTGCTGGGGATGCTGAGCGGAAGCAGCTAGGGGCCCGGCCGCCCCTGCCCCCCGGCCGGAGCTTCCCCCCCAGCAGCCTTCACCGCCCCCTCCCGGTGTCCGGAGGCCCAGCCTTGGCCTCAGGGCGCCCGCCACCCACCCGCCTCCAGCCCACGGTGGGGAGCCGGAAGCACTGGATTCCTCACCCCCCAGCCCCAAAGGCCCCCCCAGCCTCAAAGGCCCCCCCAGCCTTGCCCCCCAGCCTCTCCTGCCCTTTTGTATTATTTTATAAAGTGACTTTTTTTTATTACTTTAATTTTTTTAAAGAAGGACAATAATCAAGAAATATATGATGAATGATATTGTTTTGTAACATATTTTCTTTTTAAATAATGAAAAAAAAAAAGACAACCAAAGAGCCTCCCCCTGCAGACGTGTTTATTGGAAGGGGCCGTCGGCCCACTTTGCACCCCCAGCCCCCCGACCCCACCGGAGCCGGGAGTGGGGGGGCCTGGGGCCCCCTGACCTTCAGCCCCTTCCTGAACCCACAGACCCCGTCCCAGGCCCCCCGCCCCCGTGTTCCGCTCCAGGCCCTTCGGGAGGAGCCAGGTGCTGCCCCTCCGGCCACCCCACCCACGTGGCGAGACCCCCAACACGGGACCGCGGCTCCCCCCTGGCGCGTAACCGGGGTGCCATTCCCATGACGCACAGCGTGCTGTGTGACAGCGCTGGCCTCTGCACCTGAGGGTGTCTGTCCCCCGCCCGGGTCCTCAGAAGGACACTGGGCCCTCAGCCGACACCCCCTTCCTTCCAAGTTCGGGCGGTGTCAGTGCTGTTAGGTCGCGCGCACGCGCGGTCCAGAATCTGAAAGGTGCAAAGGGCCTGAGGGTGGGGAGGCCCCTGCTCTGCTTCCCCCAGCAGAGGGGTCACCGCCTCCCTGTGGGAGGTCCCGGAGGACCCAGACCCCCAGGAAACGCGTGCACAGGCACGCAAGGCATGCGCGCACACAGGCGTGCAGGCACACGGACGCACGCGCATGCACGCGCTCTCCTTGCCCTTCACACATGCACAGGCACGCGTGCACACAGATGCATGTATGTACAGCGCTCTCCTTTCCCGTCACATACGCACAGGCACGCGCGCGCATGCGTGCTCTCTCCTTCACACACGCACAGGCACGCGTGCACACAGATGCATGTATGTACAGCGCTCTCCTTTCCCTTCACATACGCACAGGCATGCACGCGCACGCAGGCACGCACGCGCACAGACGCATGTATGTGCACGCGCTCTCCTTTCCCTTCACACATGCACAGGCACGCACGCGCACGCAGGCACGCGCGCGCACAGACATGTATGTGCACGCGCTCTCCTTTCCCTTCACACATGCACAGGCACGCACACACAGGCACGCGCGCACACGGCCACGCATTATGCGCAGCGCTCTCCTTTCCCATCACGCACACACAGGCACGCACGCGCACGCACAGCCGCACGCGCATGCGCGCTCTCTTCTTTCCCTTCGCACATGCACAGGCACGCACACGCACGCACAGACGCACGCGCATGCGCGCTCTCTCCCGGCACGCACACATAGGCACGCGCATGCACAGACGCACGCGCATGCGCGCTCTCTTCTTTCCCTTCGCACATGCACAGGCACGCACACGCACGCACAGACGCACGCGCATGCGCGCGCTCTCCCGGCCCTTCACGTACGATGACGACGCGCCGCCCACACCGCGGTCCCTTCACACGGCGCCCTGCGGCCCACGAGAGCTGCGCGGGCCGGACGCTGCGGGTCAGCGATGGCCTTGGCGTGTCGCACGGTCACCGGGCCCAGTGCGGGCGGCGTGGACAGCCCGAGCCGACGTCGCTGTGCACGTGGGCCGCGTATCCGTGGGAGAAGCCCCGAGCTGCCGCTGCCGGAGGCCGCCGGCCGGGCCTCCCCGGGGTGGCTGGGCGTCCTGGGGGCGCATCCAGTCCCCCCGCTGCCCCGCAGGCGGCTTGCGTTACAGATGAGAAGCTGAGGCTCCGTGACCGGCGGGAGGGACAGAGGCGGGGTCCGCTCCTGAGCCTGCAGCCGGGTTCCCAGAGCCCCAGGCCCCGGGCAGTGGTGGGGACCTCGCACCCTCACCCCACAACGAGACCCAGGCGTGTCCTGCGGTCTGACCATCTCTGCCCACATATCAGGGCCCGAGAGGGACCTGAGCAGAACCCGAGGGGCCTGGTGCTGGCTGGGCAGGTGCAGCCCATCTGTGGTCTCCTCCGTGGCCTGGGGGGACCCATGAAGCCCCAGTGACCAAGGGAGACAGGTCAGGGCTGGGGCGGGGTGGCCAGAGGCTGGAGCTGAAAGGAGGGGTACCTGGGGTGGCTGCCAGCGTAGGGGAGCAGCCCCCTCCCTGGGGCTCCCCACGGGATGGTGGGCTCCCAGCAGGAGAGGGGAGTCGGGAGGGACTGAGAGGGGGCTGGGGCAGCCCGGAAGGGTTCCACCGGTCACCTGCCCGGCGAGACTGCTCCGAGGGAGCGGCCGGCCCGCCGTGGTCAGAGCTGGGGGGTGAGAGCTGGGCTGGGACTTGGGAGGTGCCGCCTAGAGGCCAACTCTTCGGTGGGGGGTGACATCGGCACGATTACACAGGATGACGCGGACGTCTTGCGCTGTCTGAGGCAGGCTGACAGGACCAGAAGGCGGCCTGGTGTGTCCCGGGCAGTGCCGGCTCGTTGAACACACCCCTGGTGGGTCAGGCCCAATGGGATTTCACCAAATGAATAAACTCTTTGTCACCGTGCTCCGGACAAAGGAGGACGAGGCCACCACGGCCCTGTGCTCCGTCCACGCTGGGCTTGACAGAGGGAACCAGGGACCAAGCGAGCCCAGGACGCAGAAGGACCCTGAGTGCCACCAGGCCTGCCGTGCTCAGCCAGGTGACCAAGGTCACAGCAACACTGGTGAGTCACGTCGAGAGCATGGGCCCTGACATCACATGATGAGGACACTTTGTCCCTGTGGTCTTCCGCCCCCAAACCCACGATGCCAAACTAATCATGAGAGAAACAGACAAATCCCAGCAGAGGAACAGGGTATAGAATCCCCGCTCAGCACTCCTCAGAAACGTCAAGATCACCTAAAACGAGCACCATCTGAAAGACAGACGTCACAGCTCAGGGAAGCCCCCAGTTCAGCACTCGACCCCCAGTTCGGCCCCTAACGTGCCCCCCACGCAGGAGGCCCCAGCCCAGTCCCTGCCCACCTGTGTGGAACAAATCCATGTTGAAAATGGATGACGTGCAACTATGGAGACGGCTCTGGGCCCTCCCCCTTCTCTCTGTCTCTCTTTGTCAAAAACAATAAAATAAACTTTAAAAAAAAAGAAAAGGGAAACTTCCAGGGAGCCCCTGCCTGCTCCCTGGGGTGGCCGTCCACCAGGTCACCGTCACACGCAGGAGACAGGATCTGCCCGGCAGGTTGGCTCTCTGGGCGTCTGCTGCAGCTGCCGCGGGCACTGGAAGGAATCCTCAGCTTCGAGCTGGGCTGACCAGACGTCCCGTGTTAAAGGGGACAGAAAACAACGGTTTTGTCCCATTTCAAACGGTGTATATAGTCAGCCTCATCTCACTGGGCTAAATTCAAGGTTTTCTGTCCCGTTTACCACAGGACGTCTGGTCAGCCTCCTTGGAGCAGACAGTGTCGTTTATCTCAAGTGGACACTCACCGTAACGGCGAATCCAGCCCCATGTCTCAACCACACAAACGGTCCCTGGGGCTCCACCCTCGTGCCCTTGGCTTCTGCCTCTGTTCCCTCCCAAACCCCCAACCTAAGGGGTTCAGCTTATAGCTCCTAAAGCCTGGGGCATTGGGGGGAGACCTGGCCTTGGGTCTGCCAGCATTTTTGGGGGGGTCTCCAGGGCTCAGGGAAGCCTGCACACCTGTGCCGGTAAGAGGCGGCCTCCCAGACTCCCTGTGCCAGGTGAGGTGAGTGAGGCGGGCGGCCTTCTATAAAAGCAAGTCTGTTCGCTAACTTGTTACAGTTACAAAAAACATGGAGATTCCAAACCCAGCAGTTTCTCACAGTGTGGAAATGACATTTTCAGAGAATTTCATTGGGACTTACGTAGCGCTCAACAGTGGCGATTGGGTAGTAAATTAGGGCAAAATAAATAAATAAAGTCAGAGCCCTGGAATACCCAACATGGTGGAGCTAGTCTAGAAAAAAGGTATCCAGGGGACGGGACAGCCCCACGCAATGCACGCACCAGCCAGACCCCAGTGCAGAGTCTCAAAGGCGACAAAGTTCATCTGGGGTCCAGGTCGGGAAAGGGGAAGGAGGACCCGGTGTGATTGGACTTTGCCAGTGTGAGCATCGAGTTCGGGTCCTGCAGAAGATGTCCGTGGAAGCTTCCGGCAGCGAGCGGTCCTGTCACGAGGAGGGAGGGAGTGCCAGGGGCACCATTTCGGTCATCCCCGAATCTGGGTGAACGGTGCATGAGCGGTAAGTGTGCTGATTCCCAAGTGTTTTGTGAATTGGGTATGTTTCCAAAGGCAAAGCAGGAGGACATATATAGATAATGATACACACACACACACACACACGCTGCCCATTCAGAGTGGCTGAACCCGGGCCACGGGACCGTAGATGTTTCTTCACATATTTTCCTGTATGGCTGGACCTGAGCATGGACTACTCAGCCATTCAGAGAAAGTTTTCTAGTTTCAAAAACATTCAGACATTCCTATAGCAGCCTAAAAATGGGAGAGTCGAGGTTTCTCTGGGTGTTTACATATCTGGGAGGGACAAGAGCTCCCCCATTAATAAGTAAAACTCCACCGTCAGGGTCAGGACAGGGGGCTGTGAGAGGAATGGGGGGGTTCCACGCTCCCCTTTCCCACCATCTCCCGAACTGGGTCCTGAAACCATCCAAGCTTAAAACCAAGCCACTGTCCTCTGGGAGGACTGCCGGGAACCCACCCCGCCCCCACCCTCTCGCTGCTCCCCTCACCCCCACCTCCCTGCACCCCTCCCCCAGCGCCCGGCCCGGAGGCTGCTCTGGAGGCGGCTGGAGCTGAAGAGACGCGTGGAGACCGTCAGCCCCGCTGACCGGCAGACGCAGGTGCAGTGTCGGGGTTAATGGTCCTGGCAGGAGCTCAGCGTGGGACACAGGGGTCACATGTCCCCTCCCCGGTGGGGACGGGCTGCCAGCCTGCTATTCTGAGGCTCTGATCACGGCCACCTATTTATAGCGCTGGAGGGGCCGTGGAGCTCCCCACACACGCAGTGGAGAAGGCTGCCGGCCGCAATGTCACCGTCACCGCACGCTGCCGCCACCGGCCCGGCCGAAGGAGGAAGAGGGGCCGCGGACTGACAGATCCGGACAGGACCCCGGGGGGGGAGCCCCCCGGGCGCGTGGTGTGACCGTGTGAGGCAAGGACACAGCCGGCCGGATGGGCAGCACGCTGGAGCCCCCCGGGGGCGGGTACCTGCACCTGGGCGCCGTGACGTCCCCGGTGGGCACGGCCCGTGTGCTGCAACTGGCCTTCGGCTGCACCACCTTCAGCCTGGTGGCCCACCGGGGCGGCTTTGCCGGCGTGCAAGGCACCTTCTGCATGGCCGCCTGGGGCTTCTGCTTCGCGCTCTCGGGCCTGGTGGTGGTCTGCGAGTTCACCCGGCTGCACGGCTGCCTGCGCCTGTCCTGGGGCAACTTCACCGCGGCCTTCGCCATGCTGGCCACGCTGCTGTCGGCCACGGCCGCCGTCCTCTACCCGCTGTACTTCGTGCGGCTGCGGTGCCCGCCCGAGCCCGCCGGCTGCCCTGCCCGGGACTTCCGCCTGGCCGCCAGCGTCTTCGCTGGCCTCCTCTTCCTGGCCTACGCGGCCGAGGTGGCCCTGACCCGGGCCCGGCCCGGCCAGGTGGCCAGCTACATGGCCACGGTGTCGGGGCTGCTGAAGGTCGTCCAGGCCTTCGTGGCCTGCATCATCTTCGGGGCGCTGGCCCACGACAGCCGCTACGGGCGCTACGTGGCCACGCAGTGGTGCGTGGCCGTGTACAGCCTGTGCTTCCTGGGCACGGTGGCCGCGGTGGCCCTGAGCGTGGCGGGCCGCGCGGGCGGCCTGGGCTGCCCCTTCGACCGCGTGGTGGTGGTGTACACCTTCCTGGCCGCGCTCCTCTACCTCAGCGCTGCGGTCGTGTGGCCCGTCTTCTGTTTCGACCCCAAGTACGGCGCGCCCGGCCGGCCCCCCGACTGTCCCCGCGGGAGCTGCCCCTGGGACAGCCAGCTGGTGGTAGCCATCTTCACCTACGTCAACCTCCTCCTCTACGTGGCCGACCTCGCGTACTCCCAGAGGATCCGCTTCGTGCCCACCCTGTAGCCCACCGCTGTCTCCGGGGCCGCTGGGCGCCACGAGGACCCCCCCAGGGAACGAGAGCCCAGACCCCCCGGGAGCCAGGGGAGGAGGCAGCCAGCCCGGCCGCTCCTGGACTTCTGGCAGCTCAGGGAGGGGACCGGGGACAGAGGGACGGGGGCTCCCACCAGGCAGCCCCCAGCCCCCGTGACTCCACTTCTGTCTCTCTCTGTACATAACGTCTCTGTCCCTCTGTCTCTTCCTGTCTCTGTCTCTAGCTTTATCTGTTTGTCTTTGTTTATCTCTCTAGCTCTATTTCTGTCTCTCGCTCTATCTCTCAGTGTCCACTCACGTGTCCATTTGCCCGGCCGCTGCCCACCAGGGCCTGCTTCCCACCTGGCTTCTCCCACCCAGGGGCCCGGCCCCGGTTGGGAGCCCAGCAGCCCCTCGGCCCCTGGACTTGAGCAGGAAATAAATGCCGACGCTCATCTGCACCCTGGCTCCCGAGAGCAGTCTCTTCCGAGGGGGTGGTGGCCGACTGCCCCTGCTGGGCTGACCCCCCAGCATGCCCTGGACCTGGGGGGCCTTGGGGGTGCCCGTGAGGGAGCCGGCGAGGCTCTAGGGGGGTGAGGGCCGGCCTGTGAGGAAGGGGCCGGCCGTGTCTTCTCCCTCAATGGGGACAAGCACGGGGGAAGGTGGGGGTGATGCTGAGCTGTCCTCTCCCCTGCGGGGGTTTCGGGGTGGGGGTAGGCGCGGTGGTGGGCAGCTCCCAGGGGTCCCTGTGCTGGCTGAGCAGGGTGTGAGCCAAGTGGCCCCTGGCCGCTAAGCAGGGCACGCTCACGGGGGGCCTGTACCCCAGGGGCAAGTGTGGCAGATCCCTAAGGAGGCAAGAGCCACAGTGACCTGAGGTGTTGTGGGGGCTCCTGCCAAGCTGAGGGAGGGTGAGGGGCAGGGGGACACGTTTCCAGGTGACAAAGGAACTTACGGGCCACACCCCTCCCGGCTCACAGCCAGGCCTGGACGCCCTTTCCAGACAACCTTCGGAAATGAATGACGTCACCCAGTCCCCGATTCCCTCACTGTGCTGGCCTTGTGTCCCCAGCCCTCCGCTCACCCTAAATTTCCAAGGTCCGAGGGGGAGACGAGGAGAGGACAGGGTGCACAAGAGGAGTCTGGCGGAGGTCCTACAGGGGGCTCCCCTGGGGACGCTCTTGCCGAACCCCATCCCTGGACCCGAGGGCTTCTCTTTGGACGAGGGCGTTACCTGCTGTTATCACTTGACAGACACTAAGGGGAGGGGTTCTGCATGCGATTCCTGACAGTCAGGGGGGGGAACACAGCGGAGCTGGGCTTGTGTCCCGACACCTCCCTGAGCGGCCCCTCCTCCAGATGGTGAGGACTCACCCTGAGGACGAGGACACGGATGCAGAGGCCTGGAGCTCAGCGGAACAGGGGGGCAGGGGGACCCCACTCCGGCGGTGGTGGGGGTGTGATGGGGGAGGTCCTTTGATCAACAAAAAGCCACCTCCCTGCTACTGTCACACCGAGGCCTGAGTTCATTTCGAAATTGCCTTAGAGCAGCTTCTTACTTCATTTCCAGAACCGATCAAACAAAGCAGCTCACGCCTCCCCTCCTGCAAATGAGTGGTCCACAAGGGTCACCTGCGACTTTGCCCTTGACCTTGCTGCAGCCGACCCTGAACCCAAATGCAGGTTCAGCTTACATGCGCCCTGAGCCCACCCTCCGGGGGCAAATGACAGGGGCCACGTTCTCATGACAACGAGGGGCCCCAAACTTCCCTGGAGCCTGCAGACAAGATGTCAGGGACACTGGGGTGCGCCGCGGGAGCTGGGGGGCACGGTAGGGTCATCGCCCTCTGTTTAGGCGTTGACCACCGCTGCCACCAGCGCACGCTGGGTGGGTGGACGTGGCCACAAGCCGGTGGCCTGAATACCCGGGGGAATTCAAAGGGAGCCTGGCCCAGAAGAGGCTTGTGGGAGAGAGCCCAGGTGGAAGCGGGGGGCACCTCGGGGGGCTGCCCTTGACCCCCCCAGAGGTCGCTGGGATGCTGAGGTTCTCTCTCCAGTCCCCCAGCCTCCTGCTACAATTAAAAATTTTAAAAAAAGTGTCCATTTTAAAGATCTTTACTGTTTTTGACACACAGACAGAAGGGGGAGGGCCCAGAGCAGTCTCCATAGTTGCACGTGGTGGGTTTTCTGCAGTTTCTTTCCCCAGGTGGGGGCGGGGCTGCGCAGGGCCGGAACCTGGGTGGGGGGCTTCCGCATGGAGCTCGTCCCCCGTGGGCACCCAACTGGGGGGCCACACCCCAGGTCAGCCTATTATGGGTCTGCAGGGGCTCAACCCGCTGAGTCACCCCGGCATCCCCTCCTGATACATTTTAAACGTCTCCATTTGGCAAAATGTCTTGACCCAACCCCCACCCCACCCCGACATGTCCGAGCCTGTGCAGGGGGGGCCCTGGGGGGCCCCAAAAGCTGGAGGTTGGGGGTCCGGGTGTGCTTATGGGGGGCAGAGTGGAGGGGGAGGGGTTCCAAGATGTGGGTTCCTAGGGGCGAGGTCCCAGTGGGCGTGGATCTGGGGTGCGGGGGGTGCAGGGGTGCGGGGGTGCGGGTCCCGGGAGCCGACGGCGAGCGGCTGATGCAACCGCCCCCCGCGCACCGCCCTCGCCCTCCGATTGGCCGGTGCGCGGGCGGCCGCGCCGCGGATTGGCTGCGGCGCCGGGGGGCGGGGCCGAGGGCGCGGATGCCGCGTGGCGCGGGCCGGGGGCCACCTGCGCGGGGCGACTCGGTAAACGGGGCGCAGGGCCGGGGTCGGCCTCCGCCGGCGGGGGCGCGGCCGCGCAGCGGGAGACGCGTGCGCGCGCCCCCCGGCTCCGGGCGAGGGTCGGGGAGGGGGTGCCCGGCCGCGATGGGGGTCGCCCCGCGCGCTGCTGGGGGGCCCCGGCGTCCGGGGGCCTCGGGAGCGGGTCGGGGCCGGGGGAGCGGAGCGGTGCCCCGGGTCCGGAGACAGGCCGGCTGGGATGGGGGCGCCGGGAGGGGCTCCCCTAACTTCGCGCCGGGTCCTGTGCTCCCGCAGCAGCTCCTGCAGAGGCGGGGGTCCCGGGACACCATGAGCGTGGGCTTCATCGGGGCCGGGCAGCTGGCCTTTGCTCTGGCCAAGGGCTTCACCGCGGCAGGTAGCCCCCTGGCCCGCAGGGGACCCGTGTGTGTGTGAGGGGGTCTCACTCCCCTGCAGTCTGGGGGACAAACATGGGGGGTCTGTGGGAAAGGGCAGGCAGCCCCGGGCTGGGTGGGGTCCCAGCCCCAGGGTGGGGGGATTTCCGCTTTTCCTCCCGGAATGTGGGCCGGAGGCCCGGCCCTGAGGGAAGAACCCTGTGCCCCCCAGGCGTCCTGGCGGCTCACAAGATAATGGCCAGCTCCCCGGACATGGATCTAGCCACCGTGTCTTCCCTCCGGGTAGGTGCAGGGGGGCCCGGAGGAGAGGCCCCGGGAAGCAGCCAGCCCCCCACGGCTCCGGCTCAGCGCATGGCCTGGGTGACAGCACACAGGCAGCTGGTGGCATCGGGGGCTGGTCGGGAATGGGGTGCTGGGGGGCCAGGCAGATGGGGCGGCAGTGTGGGGCTGATGCAGCTTCCGTTTGCCAAAGCTCCCGGCTTGAGGGCAGGGGGCTGCAGCCCATGGTGGGGTGGGCCTCTCCTGTCTGCAGAAGGGACACCCCAGAGCAGAGTGCACCCTCCGCTTTGAGGCTGGGGGGTGTCAGAACCCCTCACCCGGCCGGGCTCCCCCTCCCAGCTGCCTGTGTCCTGCTCCACCCGGGGGCTCTGGGCTTGGGGGAGGGCGAGCAGGGGGTGCGGCCGGCGGCGGGGGGGCAGGCTGAGCCGGTCTGCACACTCCCTGCAGAAGATAGGGGTGCACCTGACGCCCCACAACAAGGAGACGGTGCTGCACAGCGACGTGCTGTTCCTGGCTGTGAAACCCCACATCATCCCCTTCATCCTGGACGAGATCGGCGCTGACATCCAGGCCCGGCACATCCTGGTGTCCTGCGCGGCTGGCGTCACCATCAGCTCCATCGAGAAGGTGGGCCTGGGGGAGGGGCGTGCACGGCGCTCGGTGGGGACCCTCTGGGCCCTGCATCTGTGGGAGGGCTGTCTGTGCCGGCCCCCCTGCACACCGGGAAGCGCTCAGACCAGGTTCAAGGGCCCTGGGCCCGGATGGACGCCCAGCCGGTTTCCTCTGCAGAAGCTGACAGCGTTCCAGCCGGCCCCCAAGGTCATCCGCTGCATGACCAACACGCCGGTGGTGGTCCGGGAGGGGGCTACCGTGTACGCCACGGGCACCCACGCCCAGGTGGAGGATGGCCGGCTCCTGGAGCAGCTCATGAGCAGCGTGGGCTTCTGCACGGAGGTGGAGGAGGACCTGATCGATGCCGTCACGGGCCTCAGCGGCAGCGGCCCAGCCTACGTGAGCACCGGGGACCGGTGGGCAGCAGGGGGCTGGGGTGGGCACGATCTGAGCCACCCCTGCACGTCCTCTGTCCTCCCTGCCCCGGCCGCTGCGGGCAGAGCTGAGCTGCCATACCCCCCGGTGCTGGAGGAGGCGAGGTCTGCACGGCGGCTCACAGGCCTTCTCCTCTCAGGCATTCACGGCCCTAGACGCCCTGGCTGATGGGGGTGTGAAGATGGGGCTGCCCAGGCGCCTGGCGGTGCGGCTCGGGGCGCAGGCTCTGCTGGTCAGTGTTTTATCTTTCCTGATCCTCCAGTGGGGCTGCTCCTTGCTGGGCGAGAGGCCGGGGCCGGGGCCAGGGCCGGATGGGCAGAGAGCCAGCATTGCCCCCACAGTCTGGCAGCCCCTCGCTCTGGTTGCAGGGAGCCGCCAAGATGCTACTGGACTCAGAACAGCACCCGGGGCAGCTCAAGGACAACGTCTGCTCGCCCGGAGGGGCCACCATCCACGCCTTGCACGTGCTGGAGAGCGGGGGCTTCCGGTCCCTGCTCATCAACGCGGTGGAGGCCTCCTGCAGCCGCACACGGTGAGCCCCCACTGCCGCCTGCTCCCGGCAGATGTTTATCGAGCTCAGAGTTTGGTGTCCGGGCTCGGAGTCACTGTCCCTAGCTCCGGCCTAGAGGATGGACGGGCATCTTTCTCACCCGCCCTGCCTGCACTGCAGTCCAAAACCCCCCAGGATGCTCCACGTGCCACCATGTGACAGCCAAGCTAGGACACGGGGGGAACAGATCGGGCACATGTCCCAGGCTCAGGGCAATGAGGACCCGGAGTCTGGGGGTGCTGCTAGTACATGTGGTGACCCCAAGCCAATCTGAAGGAGGTGGGAGGGAGCCCGACAGCCGAGGGGAGGGTGGCTAGCAGAGGGAACCGCAGGTGCAAAGGCCCTGTGGTGGGCGTGGTAGCACGGCAGCACCCGGCTGGCAGGTGCTGGGAGCTGGGGGCCTCGATGCCTCTTCCCTCGTGGACACAAGGGCTCAGGAAAGGGATGGAGCCCTGGACCCAACCCCCCTCACTGCCTCTCCAGGGAGCTGCAGTCCATGGCTGACCAGGAGAAGGTCTCCCCAGCTGCCATCAAGAAGACCGTCCTAGACAAGATGAAGCTCGACTCCCCTCCGGGGTCCTCGCTGGCTCCTTCTGGCCACTCTAAGCTGCTCCCCCGAAGCATGGCCCCCGCAGGCAAGAAGGACTGACGTGCCCCAGGCCGCCCTCCACCTCCCCTCTCCTGTGCTCAGAGCTCCTGCCCTGGGGGCCCAGCCCCAGGCCACACACGGTGGCCCACACTGGCCAACTCGGGTCAGCCAGGGGTCACAGCCGGGAGGACACATGTCCCTTCCCAGTGGGACTCTTCCCTGGTCCCCAAATGCTTCTGGGCCCAGAACAGGGATGGACTCTAGCCTCAGCCTCCTGCTTCCTCTGCCCAAACCAAGTCCAGGAGCTCAGGATTCGGGGGGCGGGACGGCCCCCCTGAGCATCCCTTCCTGAGCACAGAGGTCCTGGTTCCCTCCTAACCCTCATGAAGACCCAGGCAGAGGGGGCGGTCCTGTCCCACGCCTGCCACTTCCCCAGCCGCCACTCACAGTGGGGACACCTTCCTTGGTGTGGGAAGGACCAGAGGGTCGCAGGCCTCCTGAGCCCCTTGGGAGGGACCACGGTTCTTGGCCAGCTGCCAACCACCGCCCTTTCCCATTGGACATGTGAGAAGAGTGTTCCTCAGACCGGTAGCCTTCCAAGGCCACCAGCATACTTGGACCACCATCCCGCATTCCTGACCCAACCCACAGAAGACTGGCATTTCTCTCCCTGACCTTTTGGGCTGAATAAATTGGTTTCCAGCCTGCCCAGTGCCCTGACTTCTTCTGACTTTGTCAGCACATGTGGAGGGAGGTCCCCCACTTTCCCAGGGGGCTGTTGCCGTCAGATGTAATCTTAGAGGCTGAGACTAGCCTGAGAACCCGAGTCCTTCCTTTCGAGGCAGCCAGCCTGCCAGGGGTGGGCGTAGCCCCTCGGGCCCCGGTCACTAGTAGTGCGGCTGGAGGTTGGCACCGTGGACCGGCCTTGACCTGCCGGGGTGGGGGCTGAGCACCAGCTTCTGCATCCTTCACGCCTGCTGGCTTAGTGGGGGCACCCAGGCAGGGAGAGGTGGAGCAGGGGACCCCTAGGGAGCTACATTAGGGTTCTCCAGAGAAACAATCAGGAGGACGTGGGGAAAGATACCAGGTTATATACAAAGAAAAACATACAAGAAAGTGGCTCATGCAACTGGAGGCTAGCCAGTCCCATCTGCAGGGGGACACCATTCCAGTTAAAAGGCCATCAGTCAGCCAATGTGGAGGGTGGTGTCTGAAGGGCAGAGAATTCCTCACCCCAGGGGGCATCAGTCGTCTCCTATTTGCGCCTTCGACTGATCGGACGAGGCCCATCCACAGTCTGGAGGACAGTCTGTTAACATCTACCCATGTAAATGTTAATCCCATGCAAAAACAGCCCAAATAATGTTTGACCAAATATTTGGGCACCCTGTGTCCCAGCCAAGTCGACGTGTAAAATAAACCATCCCAGGATCAGAGGAGTTGTGGAGTTGGAACTGTAAACAGTTACACAGCGTGGAGAGGGAGAGGTTGGTGCCACCTACTCCCACCCCTGCACCAGTGGGTTCCAGGAGCTGGGCTGGGTGACTCGGATGTGCCTGGAGCACTCAGGCCAGGGGCAGGGGGCCTGGGGCTCAGGGGAGCAGAGGTCTTCAAAGAACAGCGCTGCATTGGGCCATCTCCAGCTGTCCCCTACCCCTGCGCCCACTTAGAGCACGTGGGTGGGCAGAGGAGCCGCTGGGGGGACAAGAACAGCCCCCCACATCTGAAGAAAGAGCGGAGACGGAAGAAAATGCACCACAGACAACACGAGGGGCAGGACTGCGCCCCCCGGTCTCTGCTAGGGTGGCCTGGAGCAGTCTGGTCACCCCCACGCCCCCAGTCCTGCGGGACAGCCCGCACTCTGTGTCCCGGCCCAGCCTGCTCGGGAGTGAGCCCCGAAAACAGACCGCAGCCCTGCGCAGGCAGAAGCGCGCCCATTGGACACGGGGCCTCGGAAAGGGTCCCCCGTGGGGAAGCCGGGATGGCTCAGTGGGTTAAGCGCTCACTTTGCAGCCCCGGGGACCAGGGATCGAGTCCCGGCCCCGGCCCGTGCAGACCCATATGCTGAACTGGGAGCTCCCCCAGTTCAGTTCTCTCTCTGTCTCTGTATCTCTCCCTCTCTCTGCCAAAAATAAAAATAAATAAAAAGAAAAGTAAATTAAAATGTATAAAAAAAAAAAAGGGGGGAAGCCGGGATGGCTCAGTGGGTTGAGCGCTCACTTTGCAGCACCGGGAACCGAGGATTGAATCCCGGTCCCGGCCGTGGGGAACCATGTGCTGGGCTGGGAGCTCCCCCAGTTCAGTTCTCTCTCTGTCTCTGTCTCTCTCTCTCAAAAATAAATAAAAATATATTAAAAAAAAAAAAAAAGAAAAAAGGAAAAAAGAAAATGCTGGAAAGGGTCCCCGGCACAGCAGGCTCAGCAAAGTGGCTGAACCGGCCCCGAGGCCCCGCCCTCAAGGCCGAGGGGGCGTGGCTCCGGGAGCGTGCGCGCCCCCGCCAGTCCCGCGAGACCCCGCCCGGCCAGGGCGCGGCGCGCGTTGCCGGGACGACGGCGCCCGAGCGCGCAGGCGCAGTGCGCGCGCGCCCCGCCCCCGCCGCCGCGCCTTCGCCTTGAAGCCCCGGCGGGTCGCGTCGCCGCTTCATGAATGGAGCCCACGTGACCAAACATCATGTGACGTCTGTGGAGCGGCGGCGGCGGCGGCGGCGGCGGCGGATACCGAGCCTGGTCCGGCCCGGCCCTTCCCAGCGCGCTCGGCCCGGCCCCGCGCAGGCGGCGAGCCCCCCAGCCCAGGGCCCGGAGCCCCCCGCGCGGCCCAGCCCGGCGCCCCGGCCTCCGAGCGCGCGCCGCCCCCCGCCCCGGCCCCGGCCCGCGCGGGCCCGCAGTGTGGTGGGTGAGTGCGGGGCCGGGGCCTCGCGTCCCGCCCCGGGCGGAGCCCCCCGTGGCCGCCCGCGCCGCCGGGGTCCCGGGGACGGGCCGCGGGGGCGGCGCGGGGCGCGCGCGGCGGGCGGGGTCGGGGCGGGCGGCCCCGCGGCCCGAGCTCCGGGCGCCTCCGGTGTCCGCGGGCGGGGGTCCCGGGCGGGGGCGCGGGGAGGACCCCGCTGGCGGCGGCGGCGCTCCGCCACCCGGCCCGGAGCCCCGGGCGGGACGTGCTGAGTCATCCGCACGCGGCCGCTGGATGCCCGTTCCGGTGCCCGGGGGGGACCGGCGCTGGGGGCCTCGGGCGGGAACCGCGCGGACGCGGGGCGGCCCCTTAAGTTCGGGGCGAGGGGCGCGTGGGAGGCCGGGGTGCAGGAGCAGGCGAGCCCCCGGGCCGCCGGGCCCGGACCCACGCGCCCGGGACGGCTCCCCAAAGTGGGGCGCGGAGGGAGAGGAGAGGAGGAGCTTAGGGGGGCCGTGCTCGGGGGCGGGAAGCGGGCTTTCCCTGTGACTGGTCTGGTCGGCCCGGGGGTGCCCCTGGGCGGGGAAAAGAGGGGTGCACAGCCCCGAGAGGGCGGCGGGAGGAAAGGGTGGAGCCGGGAGCCAGGTCTCAAGAGCCCAGCGGGGTACACCCTGGACTGGAGCCCCAGGCACCGGGCAGGGGGCCAGCAGGCGCGCTCCCCCGGGAGGGTGCAAATGGGGGAAAGCAGCAGGACTTGGACGCTGGGGACCTAGGTGTCTGGTGAGCAGGCCCTGCCCCTCGTTGCCGCCCCAGGGTTGAGGCTGTGGGTGGTGGCAGCTTGCAGGGTGCAGAGCCTTCGGGGTACAGCAGGTGGGCTGGGGTGGAAGAACTCGGTCCCCCATCACCCCTGCGTTGTTCTACTGGAGGCTCGGTGTTGGGCCGGTAGCTAGGTGGCCCTGATGGGCCGGGTGACGAGGACTGTTAGGAAGTGACAGCTTCAGGGTGTTGAGGCCTGGGCCACCTCCCCTGGGTATCGGGGTGATTCCTGACCTCGAGGAGTGGCACAGTGTTCAGTGTAGACCAGAGCGGTTGGTTCATGGCTGGGTTAGGCTGGCCTTGCGGTTGGTCCTCAGGGCTTCTCACACACACGCGCGCACACACACACACCTTGCTGTTGGTCCTCAGGGTTTCACACACACACACACACACACACTCAGGGCTTCACACACACACACACACCCCTTGCGGTTGGTCCTCAGGGTTTCACACACACACACACACACAGCCCTGGGCTTACAGATGATGCTTTAACACTTCAGCTGGTCTTCGGGCTGGGATTTGATGCCCTAGGAAAATGCAGATTCCTGGAGGGGTGTCTCTGTAGGTCTTCTCAGGACCTGTGCTTCGGTGGAAATTACGTTTTAGACTTTTCTCAGCGTGGCTTTCAGTGGCTGAGGGCTTCTGGAGGAGGTGGGCTGAGAGGCAGGTGGGCTGAGGCCAGGCTACTTGGGGTGCCAGAGCTCCCAAGGCCACACCTGCCTTGGGGGTTTGGGCGCTGTGGCTGGCTGCCCTAACTCCTGCCTCATGTCCCTCCCAGGGGAGGGGGCTGGAGCTGTCCAGACCTCCAGTCCCTTCCTGACTGGCTCCCGGCCTGGGTGGGGGAGGTCCAGGGTGTCTTGGTGGATCGGGGCCTTGTGCACAAGGTGGAGTGCACCTGTGGGGGAGCTGGGAAGGGAGGAGGGCTGTGGGGGGCAGCTTCTCCTTGATCCGGGCTCTACTTAGAGATGCTCTGAGCCGTCCTTCCCACCCCATCCCCAAAGGCTGTCTCTGCCCCCAGGAGTGTGTGTCTCCAGGTGGGCTGAGGCCAGGCCAGGCCAGGCCAGGCCGCTGGAAGCCCTGGCTTCCCTGAGACCCGCCCCTCCCCCACCCCACCCCCATCCCTCCGCTCTCACGCACACCTTTGATTAGGAGGCGATTGGCTGTGCTTGTGCTGAGTTCAGGCCTTCTGCGGAGGGTGAAATCTGTTGAGGAGGCACTTTTCCGTGCCATCTCTTCAGGAAGTCACCGCTGTGCTCTGCGTTCAGGGGCGGAGGGAGCCGGGGTGGGAAAAGCTGGTCCCACCATGGTGGGCCCCACAGGGCAGTGCCCCTGCCCCCGTCCCAACCTGTGCTCCACCAGCAGGGCCTACCCCAGGGTGGGCCCCGGGCCCTGAGGACCAGCTCCCACTCCAGCTCCAGTCTGCCCAGCCTCTGCTCTGGAAGAACTGGGTGCTGGAGCCTCGGACCCGCCTGTGCAAGGCTGGGGGACGGGGGTGTCCTCATGCCTCCCCCTCCCGCCCACGCTAGCTCCCTGTGAGGCTGTGGTGGCGTCCTGGCCACAGTCACCTGAAGCGCTTGTGTCGCCCTGCAGGGTCTAAGCCCTGCGTCCAGCCTGGGTGTGGGGGCGGCCACCTGAGCCAGGAATCCTGGGACTGGGTGTGTGAAGACGTTCTTGGGGGGCTTCTGGAAGCAGAGAGTGAGGGTGGGGTGTGGGGAGGGTGACCAAGTGGGTGGGAGGGGGCCGGAGAGCAGTCACTGGCCCAGAAGGGGCTGAGCAGGCCCCTGGGTGGCTGATTGTGGGCGCTCTTGTGAAATGCCCCGTGCGGGGAGGGCAGGGGTGTGAGATGCTGCAACCCAAAGCCACAGGATGGTTGCTCCATCAGCAGCAGGGGTGCACCGAGGACCCAGGGCCTGCCACCTGGAGGGCAGGGGCACCCACTTGCCACCCTTCAAAGTGAGAGGTCTGGGAGAGTCAGGTCTCCCCCACATCCTCTCCCCAAGTCCCCAGTGGAGGTGGCCCCCCAAGCCCCCATAGGAGCAGGGCTGTGTGCTGGGCCGCGTTAGGGGCGGCGGCCGTGGGAGACGGGAGGGCACACATGTGTGCAGGGGCCCTGGCCCTGGCCCTGGCCTGCTGCTGACGGGGCTGGCCTTTCTGGCCCCAGCAGCCTTGTGCTGTGGCTGCCGGTCCCCTGGGGCTGTGCCGGCTGGTGGCCTGGGGAGTGCCAGGCCGGGTGAGCCTCCGCGATGTGCTGAGTCAGCATGACTCGCCAGGAACAGCCGCTCTGGGGTGCGCGCTGGGGTTATTTTTAAAGCTCCAGGCTTCCTTCTAGGCGGCCCCTCCCGCATGCTTGTCCCCCCCCCCCAGCCCCTTATTTTGCCTTCGCCTCTGCCTCCCTAACAGCCTTTCAATCCCCTTGCCCCCCCAGACCATCCTGGCCTCCCACCTGGTTCCTTAGGGCCCGGTGGACAGCGAGCTGGGGGAGGCAAGGCCTGGGCTGCCCCGGGGCCAGGTGTGGGGAAGGGGCCGGCGGGGGCGCGGCTGGGGGTGTGGTGGGACGGGGGCGTTCTCCAGGGTCCTGACCTCTGCTCCCTGTCTCGCAGAGTGCCTGCTTGCCGCGCCCCCGGGTTATGACGACCCCCAATAAAGGAAACAAGGCCTTGAAGGTGAGCCGACGGGGCGGGCGGCACCCCAGGGACCCCCGGGGGAGGGCACAGGGCCGGGCGGCCTGACCCCGTGCGCTGTGCCGCCCCAGGTGAAGCGGGAGCCGGGCGAGAATGGCACCAGCCTGACGGACGAGGAGCTGGTGACCATGTCGGTGCGGGAGCTGAACCAGCACCTGCGGGGCCTGTCCAAGGAGGAGATCATCCAGCTGAAGCAGCGGCGGCGCACGCTCAAGAACCGCGGCTACGCCGCCAGCTGCCGCGTGAAGCGCGTGACGCAGAAGGAGGAGCTGGAGAAGCAGAAGGCGGAGCTGCAGCAGGAGGTGGAGAAGCTGGCCTCCGAGAACGCCAGCATGAAGCTGGAGCTGGACGCGCTGCGCTCCAAGTACGAGGCGCTGCAGACCTTCGCGCGGACCGTGGCGCGCAGCCCCGTGGCGCCCGCCCGGGGCCCCCTCGCCGCCGGCCTGGGGCCCCTGGTCCCCGGCAAGGTGGCCGCCACCAGCGTCATCACAATAGTCAAGTCCAAGACGGACGCCCGGTCGTAGGGGTGCGTGCTTGCCCTGGCGGGTCTTCGAGGCGGGTGGCGACTTCGCAGCCCGGGCCCCTCCCCTCCCCCTCCCGTCCCCCCTCCCCTGCAAAGCACAAACTGCACCCCAGGGGCGCCGGATCCTGTGTTCTGTGTGTTGGGATTGGTCAGTTCGGTGGTGACATGGGGTCGCCCCGGCCCCCTCTAGGGCCGTGTGGGCTTGGAGTCCAGAGCGGCCCTGTGCAAACGGACAGGAGGCAGCGCTCCGGGGTGCAGGTGTCCCCGACCTGGGGGTGCTTGACTCCGCGCGGCCCGTGGGCCCTGACGCAGGCTGGCAGGGGGCTGGGGAGCTCGCAGCTGGGCCAGCGGCCTAGTGGGCTCTGCTCCGCGGGGGGCGCCCTTGGGGGCCCTGGGCGGGTGCTGGGGGGTGGGGTGCCGTGTGGCCGCGGGCCGGGGCCTCCGTGTTCTCGCCTGGCGCATTGCACTGAGCAAGACCAAACCGCCGGTTGTGAGCGTACGTGAGGGGTATGTCAGCGTCCTGAGATGGGTCCCGTGTCACTGTTTACATGACCTATTTGTGTGGTTACATAGCCCTTTATTTAAGAGAGAAGTTCCTTTTACGAGGTTATTAAATTATATGTTTAAAAGCTAAAGGAAAAAAAAAAGAGCTGCAGAGTATTTATAAAACTGTCTTTTTAGAAAAAACACAAGAACATTTGACCGTATAAATGGAAAAAGGGAAGAAAGTATAATAGAAACTGCTAGTTTAAAAAAAGAAAAAAAACACACACAAAAAAAATCCCTTTCTTGTAAACTTACAGACGAGTCTTTGTGGCTGTTGGAGTTTAGTTTTTATATACACAGAGTTATCAGATGTTATTTATAAAACTTAGTTTAAAAAAAGACAAAAAAAAAAAAAAGCCAAGCCGCGAGCGACCAGAAGGCGCCCCGCCGTCCTCTCTGCTATCTATCTCTTTTGCAATTGTACCAAAAGTGACTTACTCCCTGCCCTTCCCGCTTCGGTCTCCTGCCGGTGCCGTGGTGTGCGTGCCTGGTGAGGTCTTGTGCAGCGTCATGTGCTGGTGCTTCTGGTGCCCTTTGACCTGTGGGTGTCACTTCTCGTGTCTGTTCTCTTGTGTTTGTTTTTGGGTTTGGTTGTGTTTGGCTTCTGCTGGCTTGCCGGGCCCCGGGCCCCCGCAGATGTGGAGGTTGTGTGCCCACTAGCCTGGCCTCTCTTCCGCCTCCTTCGCGACGGCCCCCCGGCCTCAAGGAGGCCCACCTGGGGTCCCGCCACTCCCACCCCTACTCCCTGCTGACCCTGGGCTTCGCATGTGTGTCTTGGGCTTGGGCTGATCCAGTGGCAGGGTGCGTGAAACTGGGGGCCGTTCCAGGGGCTCCCCATGCCCGCCGCCTCTGGCCCTGGGTGGGGGCTTTGCAGAGACTGAGGAGTCACTGTGGGTGCCCACAGGGCCACAGCCATGGTGCCCCCGGCCGTCTTCCTCCTGGTGTGCAGTCCAGCCATGGACCCCACTGTTCTTCCTCTTGGCTTCCCACGGGCCTCAGCAGGGGAACCCCAGGCTCCCACTTGCCCCAGGACTGTTTCCTCACTGCGGGTGGTGCTTCCCAGGCAGAACCTGGTGGTGCCGGGCCCAACCTGGGCCGTCCCTTCTGCCTGCCTGAGAGCCCGGGGGTCTCCACCGGTGCCAGACAAGGGCTACCGTGTCCAGGGCCGGGTCCCGTTCCTCTTCGCCCCTGGATGTGCTGGCAGCTCTGGGCTTTGGGCCTTTTTCCGCCTCCTTTCGGTTCTGTGTCTTCCAGGGACCCACGGCCCGGCTTACGGAGGTGCTTCTCCTGGGCTGAGCCCACCTCCCCATCCTGGCCACTCGGTAAAGGTAGCCAGGCTCCCAGACTTGGCCCAGGAAGCTCGTTGTAGGCGCATGGCGGGGCTTCCTGCGGTGTCCCCGGCCACATGGGCCTCAGCCTGTCCTTGGGGTTGCTGGTGGCTTCTCTGGGGGCCCTGACCCCCCTACCCCCCCAAAAAAAGCACAGAAGCATAACCGTGCCCCCGGCAGAGTTTAACCTCATGGGCAGCAGGATTTTCATCCCGCCGTTTGACCCGGTGGAAGCTGGACGTGCTGTCCACTTCTGCTGTCTGGGGGGGGGGGGTGGTTCTGGGGGCCCTAGATGCTCAGAGACATTCCTGGTTGTGCCGGGTCAGCCTGCAGTGGAGACTGACTGTTGACCCCAGATCCCTTAGTGGCTTCCTCTCCATCCAGTCTGCCTGTTTCTAGGCTCCAGACAAGTTGTCAATGGTCGGAGCAGCAGTGAGTAGGAATTGCATCATAACAGTCCCCTAAAGAGAGGTCACATTGTGCCCGGGCGGTTTCCGTTTACGGTCCCCACGTTTAGCCTGGCTGGAAGGTGGCTGTCTGTTTCTGCACACCCCTGCCGGGCTGTAGACCTGGAAGTGGGGGGAGAAGTGTGAGGAAGGAGAGACGGGTCTTAGAACAGAAGTTGCAAGTCCTTGTGTGCTTTGTAGAGGAAGCTTCTAGAGTTAGTGAAGCCGTGGTTCCTTTCAGAGTGTTCGGATTTGGAGCCAGCGCTCCTTGGGTCTGGGGGGTGCCCCCTGTTCCCATTAGGCCAGCCCTGCAGGGCCCTCCCCACCTCCCCCTTCCCCTTGGTTTCTTGACAGTAGATTGTGTCCACATGTGACTGGTTGGTGTCTGAGTCTTGTGAATTCGGTTTTCCTACTGTGAGGGAGTTGTGTTCCCTCTCTCCCCTCCGCTTTTCTGACACAGCAAATCGAGGGCTTTGGCCAAAGGCAAGTCTCCCAACTTGTCCACTAAGTAAACCACAATGTGCACCTTCGCTCCCACCTTGCCCAGGCCCTTCCTTACCCCAGCACGGACATTCAGAGAACCCTGCGGGAACAGGTCAGCTCTTTCCCGTAGGGTGGCTCTGGGGAGGGCTGCCCACGGCCCCTGGCTGCCTCCTGGGGGGCATTGCCCTTTGTACGGGTGACAGCGCAGGGCTGCGCCTCGGCAGCTGGGAAGCATGCTGGTTTCTGGTGGGGGCTGTTCTCTTGGTTCGCACTTTAGGTCTGAGTGCGCAGCCTCCCAGCAGCCTCAGTGGTCGGTGCGCATCCCACAGCTCTGATCCGTAGCCTGCGTCCGTGGCGAGGCCCCATCCGGTCCCCGCTGCCTCCGCCTCTGGGTGGCCACTTGGCCAAAACTCCCGTCCACAGCTGGAAAGCCTGAACCACAGGCCGCAGCGCTATTTCCGCTCTGGGATCTTGCAAGTTACTTTTTTAGGCTGTGGTTTGGTGAAAGGAACCAACACATTAACGATTTCCCCCCCCCAGAAGCCACTGAATAATTCTTTGGCGCGTTTCTGCCTTCCTGCTGGCTGTCTGGTTTTGGAGCAGATGGGGACAGAGAGCGGAGGACACGCAGGCCGGGGTGTGCCCCGGGAGGCTGAGGGCCGGCCCTGCTCCTGGCCTGTGTCCTGGGCGCGTCCTGGACCTGTTGGGCCGGTCACACACATTTCCACCCCAGCCCTTGGCACGTGGGCGTCCCCCGTGAACTGTGAGGCGCAACCCTCCCAGCCACCTCACTTCCCAGCCCTCCCTTCTTCCCATCCCCTCCATCTGCTCGTCCCGGAAGCCTTTAACCAAACGGGAGAGGGTACAGGAAGCCTCCTCCTGGCATCTTAGGGCAGCAGGACCAGGGCTGCCCCGTGCCCCATCTCTGCCGCTCTCCTGGCACAGAGAGCGTGGGTCCAAGCAGCGTCCACCCGGCCCTGCCTGTCCCGCCCGGGGCTGCAGCGGGGGCCGCGGGGCGTGTCCTGGCATCGGTCTGGGCGCCGGGGGTGGTTGACGGTCCAGGTGGGGGGGGGCCTCGCCGGGGCGGCCGGCCTCGGCGCCCCCCCCCCCAGCCCTGCGCAGTATTTATTGCTAAGTTATTGTCCAGGAGGGGCGGCACTGGGCCGGGCCCCGGGTATTTATTGCTGTACATAGTGTATGTTTGTGATATATAAGGTTTTCTTTATTTTGTATATGATCAATAAACACCTTTTAAAAAGACTTGGCAGGTGCTTCCTTGGGGCGGGGCCGGAAGGGCGGGGCGGGGCCGGCGCGCATGCGCGGGCGCGCGGCCTGCCGGGAGGCGGAAGCGGAAGCGGAAGCGCCGGGCTCCCCGGGAGCGATGGCAGCCGGGGGTCTGAGCCGCTCGGAGCGCAAGGCCGCCGAGCGCGTCCGGAGGCTGCGGGAGGAGCAGCAGCGGGAGCGCCTCCGCCAGGTAGGCCGCGCCCCGCCGCGTCCCCGCGCCCCCGCGCCCCCGGCCCGCGCCGCGCTCACCGCCGGCCCCGCGCCCGCAGGTGTCGCGCATCCTGAGGAAGGCGGCGGCCGAGCGCAGCGCGGAGGAGGGCCGGCTCCTGGCCGAGAGCGAGGACCTGGTGACCGAGCTGCAGGGCCGGAGCAGGCGGCGCGAGGGCCTGAAGCGGCGGCAGGAGGAGGCGAGTCCCGCGGGGGGCGCGCGCGGGTCGGCCGGGGGCGCGGGCGGCGACCGGGGCGCGGGGCTCACGACCGGCCTCGGGGGCTCCCGGCAGGTGTGCGACGACCCGGAGGAGCTGCGGCGGAAAGTCCGGGAGCTGGCCGAGGCCGTGCGGAGCGCCCAGTACCTGGTCGTCTACACGGGCGCGGGGATCAGCACGGTAGGGAGGCGAGGCGCGGACGGCCGCGCAGCTGGGTGGGCTCCTGGCTCCGGGAGGGACCCGGGGCGCCCCCTCCTGGATGTCGGACCCCAGGACCGAGGACACCGCCGATTCGCACACGCCCGCCTTAACGGCGGCTCTGAGGCTCTTTCTTTGCTTGGAGAAGCTGGCGGTGACTTCGTGTGCAACCTCGCCACGCAGATACGAGGCTTTTAAAGGCTTTGAACCCCGTGTTAGACCCACTTAGAGGCAGGGAAGGAAGAGGAATAAACACGGGACGGGGCAGCTGCTTTCTTGCGGGCACCTTCTCGTTTAAAGCTTAGGAGGTCAGTTTGCTGTCGCGAGGCCAGCCCCACACTGTGTCCCGATTTCCCCGTTCATTGTGTTTTTCTGAACGTGGAGTGAAGGCAAGTAGAGAGCCAGGCAGTAAGTTATTAAGGGCGCACCAGGTGAAGAGAACTGCGTTGGGTTTTGAGACGTTCTGTCCAGACGCTGTCCTGGACCCGTTTTGACAGCGTGGGCGGCACATTATGTGTCTAAAGATGAGGTGTGTTGCGTGTGACCCGCGTGTAGGCCCCGCAGAGGTGAACACCGAGGATTCCCGTCCTGGAGAACCCTGTAGGTGACAACCAGAAGGCACAGAAGCAAATAACTGTCGCGTGAAGCTGGCCGTGTCAGGTCACAGGGGTAGAAACCCCTACACTCCCGCTCAGGGCTCAGAGCTCGGGAGTCCATCCCAGCTGGGTTTTGGTAGGAGGCAGCACTGAGTCTGGGCCTGGAAGTGTGGATAAGATCTTACAGGCGAGGGTGAGAGTACAGTGGGGGTGATGCTGAGGCCCTGCCCCACAAGAACGTGTCATCAGCTACACTGACTGCTCTACCTTCCAAATACTGGCAGCCCGGCCTCCTTGCTCCAGTCATACATGAGCTCCCGCCGCGCGGTTACCTAACAGCTGTGATGTTACCCCTTAAAGAGCTGCAAGTGGCTACTGAAAGCCATGTGCTGCTTGTTAATTTGCCTTGGGGGGTTCCTGTTTGAGGCTTCCCCTTTTGTTGTGAGTGGGAACCCCTGACCAGGGTGGGCGCCTTTGTGGGCCAAAGCAGCAGTGGGGAGATAGCACAGGACACCCTGATCCTGGCACACCTTCTGTCTCTGTCTCTTGGGTGGCTTTGTTTCACTGGACTGGGAACTTGGGAAATTCAATAGCGTTTATCTCACCTGGCGAGGTTGGCCTGTCTTTGTGAAGGGGGGGCGGGCAGGAAGCGCTTACAGCATCAGGATGGAAGAATTTGGACAGATAAGAGATCCCACCTAGAGGTTCGCCATTTGCTGCACCTTTCTTGAGTAATGTGGACACAGGTGAGCCCAAGCAGCCCCTCCTTCAGCGTGGAGGGCATGTGTGGCTGCAGAGTCAGGCTGTGCTCGGTGCTGAAGCTCCCAGAGGAAGCAGGGCTCCCTGGAGCCTGCCAGGACAGGCTACGCTCCATCTGGGTTCAGGCAGCGTAGACTGGGCAATGCCGACCTGCAGAGTGACCGGAGGCCAGTCTGCGAGTCAGCCTGCGGTGTGGTGGGGGAAGCGTGTGCCACCTATTCTTGGGAACTGCCAGCGCCTATGGTGACGGCTCTTCCCTAGGCTTACCTCCTTTCTGAACGTGCAGGCAGCCTCTATCCCAGATTACCGGGGTCCTAATGGAGTGTGGACACTGCTTCAGAAAGGGAGGAGTGTCAGGTAAGCAGCCGTGCGCCACCTTCCCGCCGAGCTGAGCACAGCAACAGGGGCCTGACCGCCACGCCCCCTTCACCTTTGCTCCCTTCCCCCGGCAGTGCTGCTGACCTGAGTGAGGCCGAGCCGACCCTCACCCACATGAGCATCGCCCACTTGCACGAGCAGAAGCTGGTAAGAGCCCCGCGTGGCCAGCTGGTGCGCTGGCTGCGGCCACGCCGCGGGACCTGGAGCGCCGCCTTGGTGCCCCAGTGGCAACTGCAGCCTCTTGTCAGCCAGTGGACCCCATGCTGAGTGCCCACCAAGCGACTTAGACACCTGGTTCCATCCTCCCTTTAGTCTTCCTGAGACAGCAAGGCAGCTCCCTCCCTGCACCCCGAGCTCCTGGGAAAACCGGAACTCCTCTGCTGAGCTGCTCCAACCTGGTGGGAGGGGTCCTGGTGGGAGGGCTCGATCCTCTTGGGCCTTCAGGGGCCTGAACCAGTGACCCAGGAGAGCAGCGGTCTGGGCCTGAGCCCCTTCCCATCCGAGGGGGGGGACGCAAACGTGCACCCTCCAAGTGCGGCAGGTTCCCACCAGCCTGCTGCCCCGGTTTGGCCTTCGAGGCTCTGTGCAGGGTTGGCCGGACTTGGGACAGCTCCCTGCCAGCCCTCCCTCTGAGTGCCGCCCTGTCCCCCAGGTGCAGCACGTGGTGTCCCAGAACTGCGACGGTCTGCACCTGCGCAGTGGGCTGCCTCGCTCGGCCATCTCTGAGCTCCACGGGAACATGTACATTGAAGTGAGCTGTCCCTCTGGGGTGGGGGGGCCTAGGCATCCCGGTGCCTCCGCTCACTGTGCCGCCTCCCCCCCAGGTCTGCACGGCCTGCGCTCCCAACAGGGAGTACGTGCGGGTGTTCGATGTGACGGAGCGCACGGCCCTGCACCGACACCAGACGGGTCGGGCCTGCCACAAGTGCGGGGCGCCGCTCCGGGACACCATCGTGCACTTTGGGGAGCGGGGGACCCTGGGGCAGCCCCTGAACTGGGAGGCGGCCACCCAGGCGGCCAGCAGAGCAGACACGATCCTGTGTTTGGGTTCCAGTTTGAAGGTAGGCAGACGGCGTGGGGCCGAGAGGGGTGTCAGGCCCCAGCTTCCCGTAGCCTCGTGCCCTGGGGCGCATGGTCTGTCTGTCCGCTGCTCCCACAGGTTCTGAAGAAGTACCCGTGCCTCTGGTGCATGACCAAGCCCCCCAGCCGGCGGCCCAAGCTCTACATCGTGAACTTGCAGGTAACTGGGCGCTTGGAGCCGCCTCCTGAGACCTGGGCCTTAGTCCGGGAGAACCGGAGTCCCTGTGACGTGACGTTCCGGCCCGAACTCCCGCACCCTGGGGGGGCTGCCAGGCAGGGCCCAGGCTGCAGGGTGTCGGGAAGGGGTGAGGTGCTGTCCTCACTCCCCTTCCCCTGCCCCCCAGTGGACCCCGAAGGATGACTGGGCGGCCCTGAAGCTCCACGGGAGGTGTGATGACGTCATGAAACTCCTCATGGACGAGCTGGGCCTGCAGACACCCCCGTACAGCAGGTGAGGGGGTGTGGGCACACCCCCCTCCCTGCCCCGTGTGGGTGGGCCGCGTCTGTCTGCTCAGGAGCTAAGCTGAGGGAAAGCCGTGTGTGAGGCGTGACTGCAGCGTGGTGGCCTCTGCAGGGACTGGCGGCGGGCGCTGGCTGTGACTCCCCGCGGGGAGGGGGAGTTGCTGGAGCGTGCCCGGGCCCCCCCCCCCCCGCTTCCTTCAGATGACCTGGAGGGGACGGTCCCTTGAAGCGACGTGATCTGGGCAGTGCTGGTCAGACAGAATTTGTGCCCTTGGTTTGGGGAGCTGGCGAACTTTGGGGAAGCTTAAATTGCCTTGATACCGACTGTGTGATGATTTAGACGTGGTGTGTGTATTGAGTAAAAAGTTTACACTTTCTCTCTCTGTGAATTTTCAGGGTCTTATAGGGGAAATCAGTAACTTCTTTTAATCAAAGGGTTCAAGAATTAAGGATCCCTTCACCTTCTGGGCCTGGCAATTCTTGTATGTTATGTTTGTGGTGTTTCTGTAACGTGGGCCTATCGTGTACTGTACTTTTGTTTTCACATTAACTTAGCTCATTTTCCTTATCAGTGCTTATCTGTATCTTACGTTGGTGGTCTGTGCTTCTACATCTCAGACACATGCTCTCTCACCCGGTAGCCTGTAGGCCTCAAATCCCTAGTCAGCCGGCCTTCCCTTTCATCAGCTCTCACGGGGAGAGGGTCTGGTCACCTGCCCCTGGCCACACAGTGAGGGGTGGGACCCAACCTGCTAGTGACTCCTCCCTGCTGGGGCACCTGATGCCCTGCCACTCGACCACCCATGAGGACACAGTTTTCTGCCAGGCCCCCAGGCACAGTGGAGCTGCCACTAAGCAAAGCGGCGGCTAAGATGGGGGGCCGTGGGGCCGTGTGGGGGTGGCAGGGAGCCCTCCTCAGTCAGCTTCCCGGTCCTGGGGCGGGTTGTGACTGAGAGGCGCCCAGACGCGCCTGACCCAGCTTTCCCTCCTCGGTAGGTGGCAGGACCCCATCTTCTCCCTGGCGACGCCCCTGCGTGCGGGTGAAGAAGGCAGCCACAGTCGGAAGTCACTGTGCAGAAGCCGAGAGGAGTCCCCGCCCAGGGACCGGGAGGCGCCCCTTAGCTCAGCCCCCATCCTGGGTGGCTGGTTCGGCAGGGGCTGCCCCAAACGCAGGAAGAGGAAGAAAGTGACGTAACCTGGCTCCTGACGGAGAACCACAGTGGCACTTTGCAGATGGCTGGGACTCGCGCAGGGGCTCGTGGCGGCCGGGAGGCCAGGACCGCCCCCGACAGGGCCCCGGGGTGCACTTAGCCCTTGGTCTTTGCAGGAAGCCCCCTTTGCACTGCTGCGGTGGCCCCCGGCTGGGGCCCCGCAGCCTCTTCCTAGAGGGGTGGCTTCCTGCAGAACAGAACCGGGGTCCCAGAGGAAGCACAGGCGGCCTTACCTGCCCCGGGCCAGCCCCAGGGCCTCAGCCCTCGCCCCTCCGTACTGAGAACAGTAACGCTGTGGACGGCCAAGGTGCGGTGTTGAGCCTGGGCCCTCGGCGGACCTTTTCATTGTCATTAAACATCTCTGCACTGTCTTCCCCGTGTCACCCAGTGACTCCCCGCCTCGCCCGGCGCTGTCAGTGCAGGGGTCCCAGGCGCCCCACGTGGTTCCACCCCGCTCCGTCAGTCAGGCGCAAGCTGGGGGGGGGGGCTCTGCGCTGCCATTGGCCGCGGTGGGGGGGCGGGGCTTGGTGCTGCGCTGGCCGCTCGCTCATTGGCCGCACAGGGTGGGGGGGCGGGGCGGCGCTCGCCACTGGCCGCGCGCGGCGGGGGTGGGGGGCCGGGCGGCTCCCTGGGCGGGGCGGCGCGTGGCGGTGGCGCTCGCCATTGGCCACGCGCGGCGGGTGGGCGGGGCGGCGCTCGCTATTTGCCGCCTGCGGCGGGTGGGCCGGGCGGCGGGTGGGCCGGGCGGCTCCCTGGGCGGGGCAGCGCTCGCCATTGGCCGCGCGCGGCGGGTGGGCGGGGCGGCGCTCGCCATTGGCCGCGCGCGGCGGGTGGGCGGGGCGGCGCTCGCCATTGGCCGCGCGCGGCGGGTGAGGCCCGCGTGACAGCAGTGCGCTGGGCGGGCAGGCGGCGGCGGCTGCGAGTCGCGGAGCTGGGCGATCCGCGCCGTTGCTCCTTCGGGGACATGATCCGAAACGGGCACAGGGCGGCGGGCAGCGCCGAGCCGCCGGGCCCGGGCGGCAGGCGTGACGTGCGGGTGTGGTGCGACGGCTGGTGAGCGCGGCGGGCGGTGGCGGCCAGGGGGTGGCGGTGCCCAGCGCCCCGGGGACGCGGCCGGGAGGCCCGGGAGGGGCGGCGGGCGGGCGTTGGAGGAGCCCCGGGGCCTGGGGTCGCCCCTGCCGCTGGCAGCCCGCCTGGGGGTCCCACGACGCGGGCCGGGCTGGCTGGCCCAGCCCTGGGGACCCCGTGAGGGTCCCGAAGGCGCGGCCTCCCTGACGTTGGCCGGCCAGCCCGGGACCCCCGAGCCGCCCACCTCCTGCCCTGTCGAGTTTAATCCTCTCGGTACCGGGAGGGAACCGGGCACCCAGAGGTCTTCCTGGGGGTGTCTGTGCCCGGACCCCCGGCTGGCCCAGCGCAAGACCAGAGAGGGCGACAGCGTCGGCGCCCGAAGCTGCCGGGTCTGCCCAGGACCCCCAGTTCCACCCCGGGCGGGCTGGGTGCCCA
The DNA here is from genome assembly GCA_004027555.1 of Craseonycteris thonglongyai. Classification (NCBI taxonomy): domain Eukaryota; kingdom Metazoa; phylum Chordata; class Mammalia; order Chiroptera; family Craseonycteridae; genus Craseonycteris; species Craseonycteris thonglongyai. The sequence goes on from PVKE010005324.1 coordinate 33,250, forward strand.
GCCGTCCTCTTTCCTGGCCCACCCGATAGCTGGAGTTGTCTGAGGATGTGGGGGGCTGTCCCCCGATAAGCCACCAGCTTCCGTGCTTTCTCGGACCCTCCCTGGATGGGAGCAGAGGTAGAAACGCCCCCCTCCAGACAGCCGGGGCTTCAGCGTCGCCCTGGGGACAGGCGCCCGCCTTCCCGTCGGTGGACTCCGACCTTGGCCCTGACCACAGTGGCTGGGACACACCCTGGACCCAGGGTCACCGGGTCACCTGTGCAGCTCCGGGCCGTCAGTCTGGTGGACTTCCCTCTTCCCTTTCCCCCCCCCCCCCGGGCCAGTGCGCTGTGACCCCGCGGCACGTCTGCTGGGGCCTGATGTGCCGGGATGGGGCTCAGGCTCACAGGAGGCACGTCGGCTCTGTGCAGCCAGGGGCCTGGGCCCCCCGGAGAAGTAGGGACGGCTGTGCCTATTCAGAAAGCGAGGTGGGGCCAGAAGGAGCAGAGCGGGCATGAGGGCCCAGCTCGGGGCCTCAGAACAGGGTGGGTGCCCCCCAAGACACAGAGGGCGCCCACGCTGGACAGCGGGTGCTGCTTGTGGCCTTTGGCTGAGAGGTCATTCCGAATGAGGCCTGATTTGAGGATAAAAGCTCTAAAACCAGGTGGCAGGGAGGTGGCCAGCTGTTGACCCCAGAGCGTGAGTCACTGAGTTTCTGGAGGCCGCTGGGGGCCAGGCAGGATTTCCAAAGCCAGCGACTGGCTGGACCTTGCTTCATGTTGGCCCCAGGGACCGTGCCCCCTGCCTCAGGGTAGTAAGGAATTAGGCCCACCCCTGAATTAACGGGGTTTATTGTGCAGCTTGAAGGGACTGCCCATGGTGCTCTGCGCGGGTGGTTGCGTGGGGGCAGTCTCAGGAGTGTGGGGCAGGGGCTGCTCCGTGTGTGCTCCAGCTTGTGGATCCCAGGCCTTGTCCCTGGGCACAGCCAGACGCCTGCCGCGCTCGCCGAATCTGGCCCCTGGCCCAGGGAGCAGTGTTGTGAGATGAGCACCCGCCTCCCCTCTGCTGGACCCAGAGGGCTTGCCCGCAGAGGAGCCAGGCTGCCCCCTCGCTGCCCACGGGCCACCTGGTCTGCCATCCTCAGCCCAGGGCCTGACCTCTGCCCTCCACAGCTATGACATGGTGCATTATGGGCACTCGAACCAGCTGCGCCAGGCACGGGCCATGGGCGACTACCTCATAGTGGGCGTGCACACCGACGGTGAGCTGGGGCTGGCCTGCTGACTGAGACCCCGTGGGGCCCCGTTATCGGGGGAACCCCCAAGCAGGAACCCTGGGTTGGTGGGGGGACCATGGGGTCATCCAGCAAACCCGTGCCGAGCGGCTGTTGTGGCCCACGGACAGGGTGCTGGCCACCCAGGGGTGGGCGGGCGCTGCTGGCGTGGGGCCTGTGGTCAGCGTCTCGCCCCCGCCCTCTTCTCTGGCCCTAGAGGAGGTCTCCAAGCACAAGGGGCCCCCAGTGTTCACGCAGGAGGAGCGGTACAAGATGGTGCAGGCCATCAAGTGGGTGGATGAGGTGGTGCCGGCGGCTCCCTATGTCACCACGCTGGAGACACTGGACAAGTACCATTGCGACTTCTGTGTGCACGGCAGTGAGTGGGCGGGGAGGGGCCCCGGAGGCCTGCCACTCAGGGCGGGCATGCAGGGGGCTGGGCCTCTTTCTGCTTTGGGGCACACTGAGCCCCTTGGGCATCTGAGAACCCTGGTCCTTCCCCGGAAACAAGCGCACAGCCACTGGGACTGGCCTGGGGGAGGGGGAGGGGGCCCCGAAGGCCCCGGTGGCTTTGGGTTAACAGTCCTCGTCACCACGTGCGTGCCACCCCTTAGATGACATCACGCTGACCGTGGATGGCCGGGACACCTATGAGGAAGTGAAGCAGTCTGGGCGGTACAGGTGAGCCCCGCCACGGACCCCCTTTCTAGGAATGGGACTCGACGCTCCCCTCGAGATGTTCTGTCCCGCGGGGCCGCGCCAGAGCTGGAGGGGATGATGCCGGTGCACGCTGTGCAACGCGGTGGCCGCGGGCTGCGGGCAGCCGGCCCCCCGTGGGCACGTGGGCACGTGGCCTGAAAATGGGCGTTCCTTTCACTTCAGTTTAAAAGGCCAGGGGCTCCCACAGGGGACAGCGCAGCTGGAAGCCCCTGGGCAGAGCGCGCTCGGTGGGGGGTGGGGAGGCAGGGCCGCCGCCCCACGCTGCACACGGCCTGCGTAGCCCTGGTTCCCCTGTGCTGTCGTTTCCTGCGGTTAATAAACGCTCGGTGGCCGTTCCACCCTCCTGGCCCCAGTGTCTGTCAGAGCCGTGAACAGTGGTCGCAGCACGGCGGGGGGCTGGGTGGCCCTCGGTGGGGTGAGCTGAGCTCTCCGGCCCCACCTGTGTCACCCTCTGTCCCCAGAGAGTGCAAACGCACCCAGGGCGTGTCCACCACGGACCTTGTGGGCCGCATGCTGCTTGTGACCAAGGCCCATCACCGCGGCCACGTGAGTGACGGGGAGCACAGAGGCGGGATGGGCCTGGGGGGGCTGTGTCTACACGGCGAGGCCCCCAACCCGCGCCCTCCCATGCAGGAGATGCCCTCGGAGTACCGGGAGTACACAGACAGCTTCGGCAAGGTGCGTGCTGCGGGGCTCACCTCCCACCTCCCAGTGCCAACCGGGTCTGAAGCCAGGCCCGAGGCCGAGCAAGGGCTGCCCACGGACAGGGGGCCTCCGACAGGTGGCCCGGCCCTCTCCTGCTTTAGCGCCCTCACCTGACACCTGCCAGGCAGACACTTTTCTCAGAGGGCTCTGCCCAGGTGACTAGACGGTGGCCTTAGGGTGCAGGGTCTGCAGGGTCCTCAGGAGGCCTGTGTCCCCGGCCACCTTTCTCCTGGTGGCTGCAGTGCCTGCTGTGGCCACAGGATGGAGCCCCAGCCCCACACAGCAGGCGGTGTAGGGACCAGGCACTGCCAGCCAGTCCTGTGTCCCAGCCCCGGACACCTGCCGGCACGCAGCAGGAGCCAGCGAGCAACCGGGCAGGTGGCCTGGGGCCCTGCGCCGGCTCCCTCCACCCCACACCTGTGCCTCCTGGAGCAGCAGCCCAGGCTCCGTGGGGGCCCTGGAGCAGGTGGGGGCGAGGGGCACCCCTGCAAGGGCGGTGGGCTGACCAGACCCCTCTCGGTACAGTGCCCGGGGGGGCGGAACCCCTGGACAGGGGTGTCCCAGTTCCTGCAAACCTCCCAGAAGATCATCCAGTTTGCCTCTGGGAAGGAGCCACAGCCCGGGGACACGGTCATCTACGTGGCCGGCGCCTTTGACCTGTTTCGTATCCTCCACACCTGCTCCCTCCGGGGCGGGGCGGGGGGCTCGGGGGCCGTGGCTGGCGGGTGGGAGGGCAGCTGCTCCTGCCCCGTTACTTGCTCCTGAGCCCAGGCGCAGACATCGGACACGTGGACTTCCTGGAGAAGGTGCACGGCCTGGCAGAGAGGCCCTACGTCATCGCCGGCTTGCACTTCGACCAGGTCTCGCCTGGAAGCGGGTCTGGGGGCCGAGGAGACGGGCTGGGGCCTCTCCCTGGGGCAGCTGTCGCCCGGGGCTCCCTGTGCTGTGGGGGCTGCTGACCCGTCCTGCTCTGGCCTCAGGAGGTCAACCACTACAAGGGCAAGAACTACCCCATCATGAACCTGCACGAGCGGACCCTGAGCGTGCTGGCCTGCCGGGTGAGCGCTGGGCCGGCAGGCGGGCCGGGCAGTGGGGGCGGAGGCCCCCGGGTCCCTGACACCCGGCGGCCACGCTGCCTCCAGCCCCTTCCCTGCAGGGGCACCTCGGGCGGGGCTGAGGGGCATCACCCAGCAGCCTGGCGGGTCCTGGCTAGCTGCCCTGCTCCCTGTCCCCACAGTACGTGTCCGAGGTGGTGATCGGGGCCCCGTACTCGGTCACAGCAGAGCTCCTGGAGCACTTCAAGGTGAGGCTCCCGCGCGGGGTCCCGGGGGGCCGGGGGGCGGGGGTGCTGGGAGGGCTGCGTGCTCCCTGCTCGCCCTGTAGGTGGACCTGGTGTGTCACGGGAAGACGGAGATCGTGCCCGACAAGGACGGCTCGGACCCGTACCAGGTGGGGTGCTGGGCCCGGGCAGCTGGGCAGCCTCCTCGGGGCCAGAGGACGCCCCTCACCCCCCTCCCCGCCTCCAGGAGCCCAAGAGGAGGGGCATCTTCTGTCAGATCGACAGCGGGAACGACCTCACCACGGACCTCATCGTCCAGCGCATCATCCAGAACAGGTGAGGCGTGGGCGGGGCCGCAGCCGGCCGTGGGCGGGGCCGTGGGCGGGGCCGGACAGAACGGGGCGCGCTGGGGGCGGGGCACGCAGCTCACCCCCCCCCCCCCCCCCCCCCCCCCCCCCCCCCCCCCCCCCCCCCCCCCCCCCCCCCCCCCCCCCCCCGCCCGGCCCCGCCCTCAGGCTGGAGTACGAGGCCCGGAACCAGAAGAAAGAGGCCAAGGAGCTGGCTTTCCTGGAGGCTGTGAGGCGGCAGGAGGCGCAGCCCCAGGGGGAGCCCGACGGTGACCTCTGACCTCAGACGGAGCCAGAGCCGTGGGGCGGCCCCCGAGTTCGGCTCGGGGGGGTTTCAACACAGCTGCCGTGCCCCCCACCCGATGGGAAGGGCTGGCTGGGGCACCTCCCAGTGAAGGGTGAGCGGGGCTCTTCAGCGGAGGGCGCCCCCTGCGTTCCTGCAAGGCCCAGCCCCCACCCCCACCCTCCTGCCCGCCCAGCTCGGTGGGAGCCCTCTTTGGGGGACAGTGACTGACAGGCCACCACACTCCCTTCTCAGGACACCCCCGCCCACGGTGTCCCTAGTGCCCCAGGACCTGCGTCTGCTCTGGGCCCGGCCTCCTGCTCACCCCAGAGGGTCTGGGGTCTGTACCCACCCGGCTGGTGTGCAACCAAATAAACCTGGTGGGAAGCACTGTGTTGGCGGTCAGCTCTGCAGGGCGGGACCAGGGGGCCCACCCCCCACCCCGCCTGGCTGTGAGGAAGCCCCGGATCTGGGCCCGCAGGGCCTGGGTCTGTCATGAGGATAAGCTCAGTCCCACAGCTCCGCCCAGGGCCCCCCCGCTGGGCCCCCCAACTTCAGGCCTGCGATGCCAGACTGCCCCCCACACACACACAGACCTGTGAGCAGAGGGAACTGCACACTCGGATGCGTGGGGGCCCAGGAGGCTGGGTGTGATGCGGAGCCCCTGGCTAGGTGGCACCCCAAGGTAGGGACCACCCCGGAGCAGCAGCCAGGGGGCCCCCTGTGGGCTCAGTGGAGGAGGTGCAGGGCCTGGGGGCCTGGGAGGTCGCTGTCCTTACACATTCATCTACTCAGGTGCAGCGGGGGTGTGGGTTCCACCTGCAGCCTGAGCAGAGGGCTGGGGCCCAGCCAGGGGCTCCATGGTGGGGACACCCCCCAAGGTGACTCTGGACCTCGAGTCAGGACCCAGGTCACTCTGAAGGGACCTGAGTCAGTGTGGGGGTCCTGGGGGGCCAGCAGCAGGCACCAGGGTCACTGGCTGGCCCATGGGGACAGAGCAGCATGGGCATCGGCTCAGAGATGCCGCCTTCCAGCACCTTCTGTCTGCGGTGGGGATGAGATATGGGGCGGGGAGGGTGTGGAAGCCAGGAAGTTGAGTCCCAGCACAGGAAGTAGGGGCTGCTCCCAGGGGACACCGTGACCTGGGGTCAGGCTGCAAACCCTCTGGGCTGAGCATACCTGTCCCTGTGGGGGAGGCTGAGTCCCTGTGACACTTCCTGTCACAGGAGAGCTCCCCAGGGGAGGCAGAAGTCCAGGGGACAGGACAGGGTAAGGTCAGAAAGTCCTGGGGAGCTGCGCCACAACCAGAGCCCCCGCCCCGTCCCGACACCCAGATCAGGACGCACTGGACAGAGGCTCTGAACAGAGTGGCCGCCAGCTGCCCACAGGAGGTGCCACTGGCCATCAGGCTCACACAGGTGTCCCTCCCCCCACATCCTGGGCACACCGTCTTCCTCTGGGTGTGTCCTCCCCCAACTACAGTGAGGGGGCCCTGCAGCTGCATTTCTGGGCAAAGGGCACCTCAGGGTTCGGTGAGGGTGACGGTCCCCAGGGCTGCCTTCCCTCTGGGCACGTCGGGAGGGGGGGTGAGTAGGGCCTGTCCTTCCGAGTGAACTGTCTCCTGGGGCTCAGGACGGCACAGGGCAGCAGCCCGAGGGTCATGGAGAACGGACGCGTGGCCTGCAGTGTCTCCCCAGAAGCTGCCCAGCACCTGGGCTAGGACTGCGGTACCCCCAGGGGCCACCACCCACAGCAGCTGTGGAGCCACCTTCCCTAGGTGGGGGCGGCCCTCAGACACCTGGGGACACAGCCTGACTCAAGGACCTCGGTCCCGACGCTGGGTGAGGAGGGGAGAAGGGACTGAGCGCAGCTCGTGCCCTCAGTATGACCAGCGCCTGCTCCGGGCAGCCTTCTGGAGCCCGACTGCGGGCCCCCAGCCCGGGTCCCCTGCCTGGCCGCCATCAGATGTGGCCAGTGCCCAGGCCCGTCGCGGACCCTGTGCAGCCTCCGCCCCCCCATGTGCCTCAGCCTTGCGGCTCCACAGGGATGTTTGTTCAGCCCCAAGGAAGCAGGCAGCAGAGGCCTCCGACTGGGCTCAGGCCGTTTAATGAGTTTCACTCATCGGACAGAAGCATCACCGCCCCGTCCTTGTGACAGTGTTGCGGCCGGGACGCCTGGCCGGCGCTCACTCCTTGAACTTCCACTCCTGCCGGCACATGGGGCAGTGCTGCTGGACCTGCTGCGCATTCAGCCACTTGAGGATGCAGTGCATGTGGAAGCAGTGCGAGCACTGGCCCCACACCAGCGGGCAGTCGTCACCGGGCACCTTGCCTGCACAGGGAGGGTGGACCCGGGGTGTCAGCTGCCGCACCCAGGGGTGGGGGCCCCGCCCACCTGTGTGGAAGGGAACCATGTCACAGCTGATGACCTACAACTGTGGAGCCTGCTCTGGGCCCTCCCCCTTCTCTCTGTCTCACCTTCTCTCAAACAAATCTTTTTTTAAATAAATGGATTAAATAAATCAAAGCCTGTGTGCTGCTGCTGATTAAGAAACCTAATCAAGCAGAGCCAGTGACTTCCTAAGGCTCAGCCCCACCCATCTGATTGAATCAGGGCAGGTTAATTCCCAGGTGATTAAGGCAAAGTAAGTCAGTATTTACACTAAGTGCCAGCAATTTGCATTTCACTGTAAGAAGCAAAGCACCACTGTTATTGTAGGCACTTACCTAAGTCCCACTAAAAAGGCCTGGTCAGTCAGTCGCAGGGCAGTGAGTTCTTCAGAAGTCCCCCAGTCCTGCTTTCCCCTTGGGACCACCCTGTCCCCTAGGCAAAGCCTTGACCCTCGGTTCTGCTTTATGTTCGTCTGGGTCTGACTAAAAACAATTCAATGGTGCAAAAATCTGCTTTTGATCTAAATATATAACCAAATGTCTCTACTTGGCAGAACATCCTGGGGACAGAACAAGGCAAAAGACATCACACCAAGAAGAAATCCAACCAAACTTAACGGTAGGCAACTAATTCCGCAAGAGAACAAACACCTCCGCTTCCTAAAGGACGCAGGTGTCAGAAACGGAGCGAGCGGGTGAGGAAGGCCTGTGGTCACTAAATAGCTAAGAGTCAAAGCAGCCAAATGCGGCAGCCTCGCTGAGACCACCCAAGCACAAGACGTGTGGGCACAACTGAAGAAATCTGAACAAGGACTAGGAATGGGTGGTAGGTGACACTAAGGAGTTTTCCTCGTGTCGTCTGATGTGACATTACATTTAGAGACGCCAGTTAAGTGAGTGAGGAGTTGTGTTTACCCACTACTTCCAAAACACTTCCCCCACAACATGACGCAGACAAGGAAACACTATTCCCTGCTGCTCCACGGGCCAGGTGGGGGGAATGTCCTCCTAACAGTCCATTTCGTGTTTGAGAAATTATAAAAGAAAAAGGTTTTGAACACCTCTCTCGATCCCATGGGTTCCCCAGCCCAGTTCCATCCCGACATAAGGCTGCGCTACTTTTCCTTGCAAAACTAGAGATCTGCGTACAACACATGAGCCTGTCAAACCACCTGCCTTTTCTTTGCCAACTTTTGTTGAGAAAAGGGGGGAAAAAAAAAAGAAAATAACCCAAACTCTTGGGGAAGCCGGGATGGCTCAGTGGGTTAGGCCCTCACTTTGCAGCCCCGGGGACCAAGGATCGAATCCCGGCCCCGGCCCCTGAGGACCCATGTGCTGAGCTGGGGAGTGCCCCCAGTTCAGTTCTCACCGTGGTGAGACCCCGGCCCAGTTCCTGCCCTGTGCAGCCCCGCGCCCACCTGTGGAATGAAACTATGTGGAATAACCGATGATGTGCAACTATGGAGACTGTTCTGGGCCCTCCCCCTTCTCTCTGTCTCTGTCAAAAACAATAAAAATAAATCTTAAAAAAAAAAAAACCCAAGCTCAGCGCGGGGGCTTCTGGGGCAGACGCCACTGCCAGGCGAGGGGGCACTCACAGTCCGGGCAGCAGCCATTGAAGGCCATCCGACAGATGCCGCAGTTCTCGTCGTTGGCCACCCAGAGCCAAGTGGCCACGCCGTTCCAGCACTTGATCTTCACCTTCATGGCGGCGGGGCCTGCGGGCGAACGGAGACGTCACCGCTGCGCGGCGCCTGCAAAGCGACCGCACTTAGGCACCAGCCAAGCGGGGCTGCCCGAGGCAGGGGATCCGCGCTGAGAAGCCCCTGCAGCCGCCGAGAGGGGCGAGGGCGGCCGGGGGCCGGGGTGGCCGAGGGAGGACCGGGAACCCCCTCCCCGGAGGCTCGCCACGCGCTCAGGGCATCTGCAAAGGCCGCCACCGGGCGCGCTGGCTGCCGTTCGCCGCCGCGGACACGCGCCCCGCGGCAGCCCCGCTTGGAGGACCGAGGGGCCGGGGGCCTCACGGGCTGCGTACGGGCTCCCGCGGGGAGGAGCAGCGGGCCCCGCCCCGCCCCGCTGCGCCCCGCCCCCGCCCCGCCCTCGCAGCCGAGCCGATTTCAACGCGCGCAGCTCCACCCGCCTTCAGTTGGCAGCGCCGGCGCCCGCGCGGGAAGATACGAAAACTCCCGCGGCCGCGGCCCGGCACCTCGCGGCGGAGCCCGCGGACGCCCGCGCCCCAGTGCGCACGCGCCGCCCCGCGCGCCGCCGCCGCCGCCGCCCGCCAGCCAATCGGCGCCCGCTCCGAGCACGCGGCGCCGGAAGAGCGCGCGCGGCGCCGGAAGTGACGTCAGGGCGTGCTGACGCGCGGGCTCGAGCCGAGGCCGACTCCGCGCCCGCCATGGCCGACAAAATGGACATGTCTTTGGACGACATCATTAAGCTGAACCGGAGCCAGCGAGGCGGCCGCGGCGGGGGCCGGGGGCGCGGCCGGGCCGGCTCCCAGGGCGGCCGCGGCGGAGCACAGGCCGCCGCGCGAGTCAGCCGGGGCGGCGGGCCTATACGGAACCGGCCGGCCCTCGCCCGCGGCGGGGCAGGCGGCGGCGGCAGGAACCGGCCGGCGCCCTACAGCCGGGTGAGTACGGAAGCCGGCGGCCGTCCGCGGCGGGGGAGCTGGCGGGCCGGGCCGGGCCGGGCGGGGAGGACGCGCGCGCCGGCCGGGCCCGGGAGGCGAGCCTCCTCCGGCCTTTGTCTGGGCCGGGCGCCGAGGGGACGCGCTCCGAGACCGCGCTGGCGGCGGGAAGTCGGGTGCAGAAGTGGTGGGAAGCGGGGCTGCGGCGCGGGCGGGAAGCGGAGGGCTCCGGGCCCCTCTCTGGGCTTCCCTCCGGGCTCGCTGGGGGAGAGCCCTGCGGCGGCCGCGAGGGCGAGCTGGGCAGCGGGACTCGGGCCCGTTTCTGTCCCTAATGTCTTTTTTTCTTTTTTCTTTTTGTTTTGGCTTCTTTTCCAGCCGAAACAACTTCCTGACAAGTGGCAACACGACCTTTTCGACAGCGGCTTTGGGGGTGGCGGCGGCGTGGAGACGGGAGGGAAGCTGTTGGTGTCCAACCTGGATTTTGGAGTGTCTGACGCTGACATTCAGGTGAGGGACGCGGGCTTGTCGCCCAGCAGCTCACCCAGGGGAACTGGTGTGTCTGGGGTGCGGCCCCGAATGAACTCCGCCCACCTGAGGACCGTGAGCCCCTTGCAGGTACCTGCCGGCTGGCCCCTGTGTCCCCCGGCCCCGGGCTGCTGGAGCCGAGCCTGCAGCAAGCAGGCCCCCCCCCCGGGGGCTGGGAAACAGGCCTCCAGCTTAGTCTGAGGAGCTGCTGCTCTTCCTAAAATGCGCTTCGTGAGGACGGTTCTCTGCCGTAGGTTCCAGCTTCCAAGGGGGGGAAAGGTGGCTCCGGCGTGAGCGGTTCCTATGTTCCTCCCAGGGCCAGGCTGCTTGCTTGGTGTTGTGCCCGTTTTCCTGATTTGTTGGAAGGAGGAAGAGCTCCCTCCCTCTGTAGCCGTGACAGCACAGAAGCAGGATGGCCTCTCTGGCTGTTTGCCTCAAATGCGAGCGCAGCGTCTTACACGCGTCCCACTTGGCGCCGCTTCTCAGGTCTTGTTAGTAGCACGGTTCTCAAACCCATCTTTTGTTGAAGCTGCCTCTTTTTTCTTTTTTTTTCCTTTTTTTGATTGAACCCCGGAGCCGTATAAAACCTGTTTTCTGGTTAAGTGACGACACCTTGGGGGTCAGCCCTGGAGATGGCCGGGTCAGGGTGCCGGGCCGTCCTGGGTGCAGTTTCCCAGAGCAAGGCCAATGAGCACTCACAGTGTCTCAACACTTTTTTTAAGGTGGTTTCTGGCATCCACTGGAAACCGCTTTTGGTGAACTCCACTTCCCGCTGTGTGCCTGCGGCCGGATTAGCCCCGCACTCTGGGTTCCCTCTCCAACTCCCAGCCTGCCTGAGGTCAGGGCGGTTTCCATGGCAGCGCTTGGCTTCAGACTTTGCGGCAGGCTTGAGTAGGAGGAGAGGGAAAGGTGAGCCAGAACCTGCCCTGGGGGAGGGGCTGGGTCAGGGCTCCCAGGTCAGTGGGCCCTTCAGCTGGTCCACGTGTCAGGTGGCACCCCTGTTCCGTGGGCTTGGCCTTTGCTGTTTGTTGGCATGGTCCTTGGGTGCATTGCACACTTTCCTGTGTTGAAGAAGGTAGTGACCTCATCTGGTGCCCTTCACTGGTGGGCTTTGTGATCCTGTACCTGTGTCCTGGTACCAATGTCAGGTTCCCAAGCCTGCAGGGCACTCAGGCCCCACCTGCCCCATCCGTTCCCTGTTCCTACCACCGCTGCCCAGCCCCCAGGGAAATATCCTCATGCTAGCTCACACTCGCAGGGACTGTCCCTGGGCCCTCAGAAGGGAAAGGCCTCTGCTAACAATCGCTCTTTGGACTCCCAGGAGCTCTTTGCCGAGTTTGGCACCCTGAAGAAGGCGGCCGTGCACTACGACCGCTCCGGCCGCAGTCTGGGAACCGCCGACGTGCACTTTGAACGGAAGGCAGACGCTCTGAAAGCCATGAAACAGTACAACGGTGTCCCTCTGGATGGTGCGTTTGGGATTGGACCCAAGAAGACAGGGGCCACGCCCGGTGTGTGGAGTTGGGGCTGGCCCCTATCCCTGCAGGAGTGTGGCTCATTCTCTGGCTGAGGACACTTGCATTCGCCCCTTTGTCTCCCTCCCACTCTGCCACCTCTCACGCTGCCCCACACATCCGGACCAACCTCTTGTGAACCCCCACCAGCAAGCTACGTCCCTCCCCTCCTTCAGCTCCTTCCGGAAGACTCACTCCTGTGGAGCCTTCTCGGCCGCCATAGCACACCTCTGAGTGCGGCTGTAGTCGTAAAGACAAAGGTACCGGTTTTCCTGTCAGGGCGCCCACACCTTTCCGCCCCTGAGCAGCCTGGACGGCTGACCAGCACCCACCTGGCTGGACTGAGAAGGAGCGAGGCGGTGTTGGTGGGTCGTCGTCTTGTTCTGCCAGTGTCTCCAGGCCGTCTGCTGTCCAGGCGTCTGAGTCGGGCGCAGCCCCTTCCAGTGCTTGCGTGGAGGCCGGGGTGTGGTGCCCTGGGCGGGGTCTGAGGTCTAACGGGAGTGTGCCCTCTTGTGTCCTTTGCCACAGGCCGTCCCATGAACATTCAGCTCGTCACATCACAGATCGACACACAGCGGAGACCGGCACAGAGGTGAGTTGTGGGGCCGCTGGGACAGATTGCTCACCGTCCAGCCTGTCCACGTGTGAACGCGCCCCCACTTCCTCCCTAGTGTAAGCAGAGGCGGCATGACTCGAAACCGTGGCTCTGGAGGTTTTGGTGGGGGCGGCACTCGGAGAGGAGCCCGCGGAGGCAGCCGGGGCCGGGGCCGAGGCGCCAGCAGGAGTTCGAAGCAGCAACTTTCTGCAGAGGAGCTGGACGCCCAGCTGGACGCCTACAACGCAAGAGTAAGTCCTGCCCGGCCGTGCGGGGCGGGGACCTCAGGGAGTAAGGGAGGCAGCCACGCAGGGCCGTGTGGGATGGGGACCTCAGAGTAAGGGAGGCGGCCAGCAGGGCCGTGCGGGGCGGGGACCTCAGGGAGTAAAGGAGGCGGCCACGAAGGGCCGTGCGGGGCGGGGACCCCCTCCGAGCCAGAACCTCTCGTGTGTTTCAGATGGACACCAGTTAAACGGGCTCAACCTGCGAGGGACAGGACCCCGACGCGCCGCTCCCGGCGAGAGGGGTGGGGACTGGGGCCGTGCGGCCAACGACCGAATTGTTTCCTTTATGTTTTAAGATAGGTTTTAAGGCTCCTGTAAAGGTTTCTTTCTTTGTTTTTTGTTTTTTTTTAAATTCTGAAGCAGACCTGTTTTGTACTGAGTTATTTTTGGGACAAATTTTGCTGGTTGCTGTAGTGGAGAGGTGGTGTTTTCACCTTTGCCATAATAAAGTAGAAGTGTGTGTAGAGCTAGAACCGCTTCGTTCGTCCACTGTGGGGCCTCCTGCCTGGCTGGGACGCTGGTGTCCACCCAGGCGGGCGGCAGGGACACGGGACCTTGGGGGTGTGGGCATCTGGCTCCCTGCCTGTGTGTCTCCACCGATCCTCCTCCCCCTGACCCGGCAGGTGGGGACACAGAGCAGCAGTTGTCACATTTGCTGCCTGCTCTCGGTGCCAGGGGAGGGGCGGCCACCTCATGCTGCTGCCCGGTTGCAGTCCTGTCCCAGAATCCCGGCACGGCAGGAGCAGGCGTGAGGGTGTCTCTGCCCCCTGTTGCCTGTGGCGGGGGGGTCACTGTTGGAAGCTGTGGTAGAGTCTCGTCTGGCTGCATGGAGCTGGAGGGGCTGGTGGGTGGGTGTGCCCATGCGGGCTCCCCCTCCCCCGGGATAGCAGAGTGGGCCGGGGCCACACTTGGGGCGCAGTTTCCGCTACCTGTGCGGCCTGCTCTGGTCCCCCCGCCTCTTGAGGATGTGCTGCGGCCGCCCAGCTCTGCTCAAATTATTCTAGCCGGGCCTGAGGGTCCTGTGCTGTCACAGGCACGCGCCATGGCCTCGCCTCCCAGTGGCAGCTGCTTCAGGTTCCGGGGGTGGGGGGGGGGGGGATGTCCTGCAGAGCCAGTGGCTGACGCGTGTGCATGCGCCATGCCAGGCACTGAAAGGGCAGGTGACTAAGGGGACTCCTCAGCCCTCAGGGAAGCCCAGCCGAGCAGGCCATGGGGCCACCAGGCACCTGTGTAGCTGCTGCCCTGTCGCCCAGGAGGTGGCCTGGGGCTGAGCAGGCAGGTGGGGAACCCGCCTGCCCTCTGGAGAGTTGACAGGTGGGGGTCGTCCTCCCCGCTGTCCAGAAGCTAGAGAGTAGCTGGGGCGGTGAGGTCAGCCCAGGCCAGAGGCCCCAACGCAGGACCTCACGGCCCCTGGGGTGCGGAACTGTAGAGCTACTCAGGCCCTTGGGGGAGCAGTGGCTCGGACTTGGGGGCTCCCGGGCAGTATGAGGAGGTGTGTTCAGTTGTCTGGGGCGCCTCTAAGGGGACGTTCTCAGGGACCACCACGCCATTTCCCCACCTTACAGCCCTGAGGCCCCAGCAGCCCCGCACGCCCTCCCCACGTGCTGTCTGCTTAGGAAGAAGCGCCCCCCGGCCCCCGCATACTGCCTTTTGTTACTTACATTTTATAGAAATACTCAAAAAACTGTAAAGTCCTTCCTGAAATTGATACAGCTAGCGTATTCTTATTTCTGTGAAGATTAGCCTAACTCGTAACCGCCAGGATGGCGGTGAAGGTTCTCGCCCCCCATGGGGGAGGCCCCATGTTTAGTTCCTGCCCTGTGTGGGATGAAACCACGTCACAGCTAACGATGTACAACTGTGGAGACGGCTCTGGGCCCTCCCCCTTCTCTCTCTAACCTCTCAAACAATAAAATAAATCTTAAAATAAAAAAGATGAGCCTGCTTCTTTACTTAACTGTGAAGGTTGTGTTGTTTTGCCATGTTGATACTTGGATTTATAGAAAAGAAGTGAGACCTGGCAGAGTTCCCGCACACCCCCCACCCCACAGCTGCTAACGTTCAGAATGGCTTGAGTCACTGCAGCGAGACAGCACTTGTGCCCTGACCCCTTGTGTGCTGCTTTCAGAACAAGGTCCCCCTCGCGTGATCAGACACTGTCCAGCCTCGTGCAGGGTTGGCCAGTTGTCCTCATCACCTGTGAGGTAGATGCCTTCCTCATCCACCTGGAAAAAGTGCCTACCTGCCTACCGTAGTCCATCGCGTTGAGTCATCTTGATTGAGCATGTTAGCCTTTCTGAGTCCCGTGACCTTGGCACTTTTGAAGGTCAATCCCACTGAGACTTGTCTCACTTCATGATTAGGGTAATGTATTCTTGGCAAGATCCATAATACCTTGGGGCAGAAACAGATTCAGCAAGTCTCTGATGAGTTTTAGCACACCGCAATAGCAGGTACCACCGTGGCTCCCTGGTGAGCTTTTACGTGTCCCGCAGTCCTCCACAGAGTCCTATCCTAAGGGAAGTCCTTTCCCCACCATTTATACAGCAGGTATGTCAGTAGGACTCCTCATGGCTACTTATCTGACTGGGAGTCAGAATCTGATAACTGTCTTTGCTCAGGGTGCCAGGTAGCTCAGCAGTTGAGCTGTTGCCTCCCAATCACAAGGTCTGGTGTTCAATTCCCAGCCCCGGCCCGTGCAGACCCACAATGCTGAACTGGGTGCAACCGGTAACGGCTGGGATGGTGACGAAGGTTCTCACCTGCCACCCTGGAGGCCCCCAGTTCAATATCCACCCCACACGGCCCCACATTCACCCATGTGGAATGAAACCATGTCACAGCTGATGATGTGCAACTGTGGAGACTGCTCTGGGCCCTCCCCATTCTCTCTCTGTCAAAAACAATAAATTTAAAAAAGATTTTAATGTAAAAATGCCAGGAGATCATTTCATTAATTTTAAGTACATCAAGTTGTCTGATCGTTTAGTCTAAGCCAGGACAGAGTTAACTTTTATGTTATGTATGCAGGTTGTAGAAACAAAATATAAAGTGTTTTACCATAGTCATTAACTGTAAGTTAATACCTACATACATAAATTAATGGGAGCATACCAGTGTTTTAGGAGAACAAATCCATCAACAGCATGCCACTCAAGTCACCATCAACGATTGAGACAATCTTCCTTTTTCCTTGGTGAGCGTGCATTTGAGGGTTCGTGTTTACCTGTGGGGGCTCCTTGGGCACTAAATCCTTTCTTAAAAGGAGAGTATCAAATGTGTAATCTTGTTTTTTTATATACAACATGTACTTTGAAGGGATTAAGTCACTGACAACTAACTGATGACTACACCTATGGAGACTGCTCTGGGCCTTCCCCCTTCTCCTTGTATCTCTTTCACCTTCTCTCAAAAACAGTAAAATAAATCTTAAAGTTTCAGCTAAGCAATGCTGGCATATCAGAAAATCAGCACTTTTCGATGCCTGATAAAACGATCTTGTTGAGAATAATCCTGAGAGTGGCAGAAGCCACTGGATGAAACAATGATGGGCGGTGGGTGACACAGGCAGGTGTGGGGTGCCTGAAGCCCATGGCACCTCTGACTACGGAGACGTAGAGGGAACAGGAGCACAGGAAGGGCTCAGCCACAGGCGTCCTGGTCACCCCACGTGAGGGCACAAGCACCGAAAAGGAAACGAGAAACTGGGTGTCTGTCCCAAAGCCCTTGGCATTTCCTGATAGGAGCGTCTTTTGTGATTCCTAACAAGTCCCTTTCATCCACCCAGGAGTTCACAGTAATGAGATGCTGACTCTGGCTGAGCGAGCCCCTGGGTAGTGTCAAGACAGTTGCTGGTCCCCAAAAAGACCAGCATTGAGGTAGGACTGGCACTCTCAGCCCCGCCCCTGACCTCCAGCAGGGCAAGGCCTGGAAGTTCAGCTAATCATCAACCGTGATGAGTTTTCATCAGTCTTGACTTTGGGTGAAGCTTCCCTGAAGGTTCCTCAGTTTCTGGTAAGGTGACCAGATTTTAACATTGGTAAAGCGGGACACCATTGACCGGGCGGGGTGGGGCGGGGTTCTTGATTAAAAATTTAGTCCTATCTCCCCACCGTTCCCTAGCTTGTCGTGCATTCTTTCCAAAAATCGGGACTTTTTTAGGGACAAATTGTTAAAAAGCGGGACATTTGGTCACCTTGGCTGCGGGGCTTGGGAGAGGTTGCTGCAAGAGAACCAGAGGAAGGGCAGACTTCAAGGGCGCGGGGCCCTGGGCACCCCACACCTGCCTCGGGCGTCTCTTGCATCTGGCTCATCCTGAGTCGAATCCTTTATAAAAAACCGGTGATCAGATAGAGCATTTCTAAGTTCTGCGGGTTGTTTTCACACATTTTCAAACCTGAGGGGGTGATGGGGGGAACCCTCAAATTTGTCATCTGCCGGCAAAACTGTGGGTGTCCTGGGCACCCCACCTGTGGCTGGCTTCTGAGGGAGGAGCAGTCCTGTGGTGGTCCCGGCCCCCAAACAGGAGAGGCCAGGAGCCGCAGGTGGCAGGGAACTAAGTCCTGGGCCAACAGCCGTGGGGAACTGAGCCTCCTGCCTAGAGCAGGGCGCATGAGCGCGGGATTCCAGCACATCCTGAAGACCGGGGCCCTGGGCAGCAAGCCTCACAGGACACCCAGAGCCAGACCACAAACCACGCCACTGAGCGGCAGGCCCGCGGGAACCACGGGAAGCTAAGTGTTGGCTGTTTCAAGCTGCTAAATTCCAGGGTACGTTTTTATGCCGCAAGAGACTGCTAACGACAGATATGCTTGGCATTTTTTGTAAGAGTTTGGGTGTTTTTAAAGGCACTCAGGATATCTGAAAGCAAACTCTCCTCCAGCAGTGACTCAGGTAGCAGTGCAGCCGGACGGACAGTCCCCCCTGTAAGGTGCTGGGTTCACACGACTGGGAGCCTCAGAAGCAAGAGATGGAGCTCAGATCAGAAAGCTCTGCTTCTGGCCAGAACACTCAAACGTTCCGCACGTAAAGCTGACAGTACGATCCTCTGTTACAGCAGAGTTGCAGAGACGCCTCAAAAACAGGTATTTCCAAAAGATACCATGGCCAGTCTTTTGCATCGGTCTGTCGCCCCAAATACCCTCCTGTGCACAGTGCAGGACGGTGTAACAGAGGTGACTGACTTCTGCCAGCCTGGGTTCCCTGCCAGGCAGCGCAGACCAAACAGAAGGGCCACTCAGGTTATTGCCATTCAAGTGCTGGGGGTGGAGGTGGGGAGGCACGGCCTCCCAGGAAGTGCTGCGCAGCGTTTCGGGGCTTGGACCCCACAAGGCGGAGTGGGGGGCCAGGTTTGGTCGCTGCGGGCTCGGGCTGGGCCAGACAGGCCACTGATGCTGCAGAATGTCTGGTGTGGGGGCCGGTGTAGGAAATCCGGGGACACACACAGGTCGACGAGGGTTCTGCACCAGCAGCTTCCTCAGGGACAGCCAGGCGTGCTGGGCCCGCACTCGTTCAGTTTGGAGGGGGGGTGTCCCGGGGCCGGGCTGGGGGGCCCCCCCAGTGTGGCCCTGGACACTGAGTCTTGCTCATCACACGCCCCCGCCTCGCGCAGGCTACAAGAGGAAGTCAGTGGAGTCTGTACAGCCGACAAAACCGGTTCGATCCAAATGGACTGAGCACAAGGGACGGGTTTCGTGTCCCCGTCGTGCGTGGGTGCCTGGCCAGGCGTGCAAATCCTCCTGCTGTCGCCCTGCCCAACGTGCGGGGCGCTCTGCGTGGCTCGTGCGGCCGCCCGGTAGCCACAGGCCATGGCGAGAGGTCGGCTGGGCCGGCTCCGGCGGGCGGGCGGCCAGAGCTGCCGAGGGGCCGGGACACGTGGCCACAAGGCGGGGAGAGCGAGGCCCGCGCGCCCTCAGCAGCCCGGGCTCCATCCCTGCGCACTGCCCCCGTCCCCGGAGAGTCCGCGAGCCGGGCCGCAGGGGCGCCCGGGGCTGGCACCTGCCCGCAACGCCGGGCGGCGGAAGCCCCGAACCGCGCCCGGCCTTCGAAGGCGACCCGGCCGCACGAGGGCCGGCGCCACAAGATGGCGGCCGCGCGCTCCCGGCAGCCCCCGCGCGCCCGCGCCTGCGCCCTCCTCCGGCGCGCCCGACGCCCGCGCATGCGCCCCCCCGCCGGCGCGCCCGACGCCCGCGGAAATCGCGTGACCCCGGAAGTGACCGGCGGGGGGGGGGCGCGGGCGCGCGCGCGGGGGGCGCGGGCGCGCGCGCGGGCGGGGCGCCGACGTTCGTCACTTCGTGCGGGAGGGGAAGCGCGAGCGCGGCGCGATCGAGCCTCCGGTGAGCAGCAGGGGCGGCGGCGGCGGCGGCGGCCGGGCCGGCGGGGGGCGGGAGCCGCGGCCTTGTCCGCCCCCGTCCGCCGGGGGCCGCGCGCCGGGCGGGGGCGGCGGTGACAGCGGGCGGGGCCCCGGGGCGCCCACGTGCGGGCGGGGGGCGCGGGCCCGGGGCCCGGAGGCCGCCTTTGTGGGCCGCGTCTCGTGACTCGCGGCGCCCCCTCCACGCCGGGGCGCGCGGGCGGCCGCACCCCACGCCACGCCCGGCCCAGATTGCGGGGCGCGGCGGGAGCGCGCCCGGGTGGGGGGACCCCGCGGCCCCGGGGCGGCCGCTTCCTTAGAGGAATTTCCCGAGGAAGCGCCCGCGCGCGGCGGCCCCACCCCGCCGGCCGGTCGGGGCGGCGCCCGGGGTGCGGGCAGGTCGTGGGGGCCGGTGCTGCTTGTTTACGTTCCCGTGGCCGTCGGACCCGGACGCCCGTCCTGCGCGGGGAGCATCCAAGCGGGGCCTCCTCCGGGGCTGCGACGGGGATCCCGGCCTTGTGCGCTGCGCCCGCTTTCGGGGTGCCCGGGGCCTTTTCGGGGACCGGCCTCTGAGGTCCCCGCCGGCCCGTTGCCTGAGGTTTGCGGGGTGAGGCAGGACTGGCTCCCGGGCAGGGACAGGGCGCAAGGGGCATCTCCCTGACTCTGCTGGGTGAGCCCCGGGCAGCTGAGCAGCAGAACTCGGGGTGACTAGTCAGGGTCCCGCCAGTCCAGGCGGGGTGCGCCTGTTCCCCGAGGTGGGCCGGGCACCGGTGAGTGTGGCCCCTCTGGGCCTCAGGAGCCTGTGTCTGGGTTTTTGCATAAAAAATAAAAAGTCCGGCTGCTGCTGCCCTGCTGCTCCCTTTGGGCACAGACACGGGGCCTGGCCACCTGCAGAGACCCCTCCGGTGCTGGCTGCAGGGCCTGCCCAGGAGGGACAGGGAGACACTGGGTGACCCCCAGCTACCCCAGCCCACCCCGCCCACAGGTGTCCCAGACGCGGCGAACATGGCAGAGCAGGAGCCCACGCCCGAGCAGCTGGCGCAGATCGCGGCGGAGAACGAGGAGGACGAGCACTCGGTCAACTACAAGCCCCCGGCCCAGAAGAGCATCCAGGAGATCCAGGAGCTGGACAAGGACGACGAGAGTCTGCGCAAGTACAAGGAGGCCCTGCTGGGCCGCGTGGCCGTGTCCACCGGTGAGCGGACCCGGAGCTGCGCCCCCCGGGCGGGGCCCCAAGGGATGGGAGCTCTAACCTGTGTCCCTCCACAGACCCCAACGTCCCCAACGTCGTCGTGACCCGCCTGACCCTGGTGTGCAGCACTGCTCCCGGCCCCCTGGAGCTGGACCTGACCGGTGAGTGGCACCTCTGAGGTCCCTGGCTAAGGGTGCATGACCCCTGGGTGCTGGCCGTGAACACAGTTTCTTGGAGAGCGGGTGCCCTCTCCTGGGGAGCACAGGAAGTGCAGCCAAGTGGTCTTCAGGGCTCTGGGGTGGGGGTGTCACAGGTGGGGTTGCCCAGGGAACTCTTCCGGCTGAGCCTCCTAGCGCGGCGTCCTCCTGCACGCAGGTGATCTGGAGAGCTTCAAGAAGCAGTCGTTTGTGCTGAAGGAGGGTGTGGAGTACCGAATAAAGATCTCGTTCCGGGTAAGATGGAGGCCCTGCGCCTTGCTGGGAGCGGCTGGGGCCGGAGAGCCTGGCTGAGCTCCGCCTGGGGTCCCTCCCCGCAGGTGAACCGGGAGATCGTGTCCGGCATGAAGTACATCCAGCACACATACCGGAAAGGCGTCAAGAGTGAGTAGGGCGGGCGCCGGGCCCCGGTGCCCAGGGGGAAGGTGTGGCCACTCGGGTCCGGGATCGGGAGACGCGGCAGGAAGCCCGTATTTGCCCTCGGCCAGCGCTGCTCCCTGACTGATGGAGGCTCTCCCTGCCCCACAGTTGACAAGACCGACTACATGGTGGGCAGCTACGGGCCCCGGGCCGAGGACTACGAGTTCCTGACCCCCGTGGAGGAGGCTCCCAAGGGCATGCTGGCCCGCGGCAGCTACAACATCAAGTCCCGCTTCACAGACGACGACAAGACCGACCACCTGTCCTGGGAGTGGAACCTCACCATCAAAAAGGATTGGAAGGACTGAGCCCGGCCTGGGAGGCGGGCAGGGCGATGGATGGAGGGACGCGCACCCACCCCCACCCCACCCCCGCCCGGCCCCATACCAAAGTGCTGACAGGGCCCTGCCCACGCTGCCACCCTCCCCCTGGTCTGCCACCTGGCCAGCCAGGCCCTCCCTGACCCTCCCCAGCCCACAGGCCCCGGCCTCCTGGGTGGTCTAGTGTCATTGCTGCTTCAGCCCAGGCCTCCTCCGTCCTTCCAGGTCCCCCCACCCCATTCTAACCAGACCTGAGGCCCTGGCTTTCCTGAGGGAGTGGGGCGTTGAACGGGGTCTCTTGGGGGGCTCAGGTCCCCCAGGGCCCTTTCGGTTGCCCTGGCTTGTCCCGCCCCGCGGGGCGCACGACGCAGGGCTTCCAAGGCAGGTCAGCCTCCAGCTGTTGTCCCACCCTGGTCAGCTCATCCGTTACTGTCAGTCACCGTCTAACCATGATGCCTTAACATGCGCAACGTGTGTTCTGGGGCCGTCACTAACCTCTGATCCTGTGTCTGCATGAGCTTGTGGTCTCCTCAGCCCCTGCCCTGCCCTACCCACAGTCCCCATGGCCCAGGGCAGTGGGGGACGTTGTTGCTGCTCCCCCACCTGCCAGGGCCTGGCCAGCCCCTCCCCCGCCCCCTCCTGGGGCTTGGGGAACGCCAAATTGCCAAAACTCAAGTCACCTCCAGTCCCACCTGGGAGGCTGGGTGTCCTGCCACCTCTGCCTCATCTGCCCCAGTGGGCAGCACCCCGACCCAGAGCCCACAGCCCCCCCAGAGAGCCCTGGGCGCACACAGCTGGCGGCCAAGCCTTACTTGTCCCACCCGGGCCCTCCTGCCTGGAGCGGCACGCCTGGCCTGCCAGTATTTATTGCCTCCACGTGTGCCGTCCTCCGGGCCCGCTGGCCTGCCACCTCTGCCCCCAGGCTCGGTGCCACCATCCCTGGCAGGCCCCCTGCCCCCCCCCCGGACCCAGGCAGGACAACCGCGGGACCAAGCGAGCACAGCCGGGGGTCCCCTGTGCCTCCCCTGCCCTCCTCTCCCTGGTCGGGCCCAGGCTGGACCGCACAGGAACCTGTCCCCGCTTCTCCTTTTCTGACCAGGAAATAAATGTCCCCAAAGGAGCTGGGCTGTCGGCGGCTCGTCTCTCAGTGGCGGGAACAGGGCCTGGTTCTTTGCTGCCGCAGGGTCTCCGGGCATCGCCAGGTCCCCACAGCTCTGCAGCTGTTGGGCAGATCTAAGGTTCTGTCCTGTCCTGTGTGGCCGGCACAGCCCAGTGCGGAGCCGGGCCTCCCAAAGGGCCCAGGGGTCCCACCTATGTCCGGCTGTCTGCTGTGCGCCCCCTGGTGTCTGCTGGCCCCTGCCCCTCCTGTGGCCGCAATCTGGCCTGGAGGAAACGCCTCAACCCAAGAAGGGGGGCCTTGCGCCCCACCAGAGGCATTACGTGGGAACCAAAGTGGGGACAGGTCTGAGGCATCCCAGGGACAAGGACCCCGAGCTGTGGGTGAGGGGTGCAGGGGTCGGGGGGAGGCTAGCCCCATGGAGGGTGGTGTGAAAAGCAGGCCAGGCCCCAGTGCTCAGTGAGGCCAGGCAGGACCAGGGGTCCAAAGGTGGACTGGGAGGGGTGGTGTGGAAGGCAGGGGAGCCCTCGAGGGCTGCACTCTGATGAGCAGGGTCCCCCTGCAAGATCTGGGTGCCGGCACTGAGCACCACTCCCAAGGTCACCCAGCAACGACCACACCCCCTCCACAGCCCTGCTACGGGAAGGAGCACGTGGCTAACCCAGGCTCCACAGGGTGAGTTCCAGAAACTTCCTCTTCCAGACAGACGTGGGTTTTTTTTTTGTTTTTTTTTGTTTGTTTGTTTTTTTATATTTATAGAGAGTAATTATTTTATCTTCAGTGCATATTTATATTTTACTTTTGACAGATAGAGAGAGAGACAGACAGAGACAGCTAGAGAACCGAACTGTGGGAACTCCCCAGTTCAGCATGTGGGTCCTGCCTGGGCCGGAGCCGGGATTCGATCCTCGGTCCTCGTGGCCTCAAAGCGAGCGCTCAACCCGCTGAGCCGTCCCGGCTTTCCCCTCAGACGTGGGTTTTGAAACCTCGTTCTGTGATCTGAGCCCCTTTTAAAAGTGGTTATGTGTCACTTAGGCATTGGGGGCAGGTCACTGCTGTCCTAGAACCCTCACCTGACAACCAATGGGAGCCTGTTCCTGTCCCGGGTTCTTATCGGCAGGGTGAGCCCTGCCTGCCGGGGTGAACCAGGAGGTGACCTCTTGCCCCCCAGGCCAGCGATCACCTGCCTGTGCCAGCACTGGGCTGGGCACCTCACCCTCCTGACCAGGACCCCTGTGCAGTCCTGAAGGCTGGGCCCCTCTGCCGGATAACAGGACAGAACAGCCCAGATGTAGATCCAAGAGCAGCCACAGGAAGCAGCCGGCTCTTCCCCAGGCTGGCTGCCCTGCACCCAGCACGACAGGCTGCAGCAGGGGGAGGCAGTGAGGCTCCGAGGCCCCAGGCCTTTGCCATGAACCCCAGATGCAGCCAGCTCTGAACCACATCCCTGGCCCTGCAGAGGCCAGGTGCTCGGGCAGCCGGCCCACAGTGGCCCCTGCGGCTCCCGGGGCTCACTTCCTAAACGGTCCTGGGCGGGCCGTGCCGTCAGCAGTTCAGTGGACTGCACAAGCTCCTGGTGAGGCTCCATCGGGCCCAAAGGCCCCCTGTCCTGGCCCTGGGATCTCCCCAGCTGTGTGAACTCGGACCCTGACTGCCAAGTTGTACAGGCACGCTGCCAACAGCCAGGACTTTGTTCTGGCTCCTCCCTGGTGAAAGGTGACATGAGGTGGCACCTGTAGGAGCTGCCTGGCGTGTCTCTCGGGTCCCAAGTCTAAACACCTGGTCCCACCCCAAACCCCTGTGTAGCCTGCTGCTCCTGGGCCTGCCCCCGGCTCCCCATGGTCCCCCCAACTCTCCTCCATCCACAGCTTCCGCCTTCTCACCCACCCCAAGGTGAACCCTGTGGGGTGCCTTGGAGTGACCACCCAATCAGCACTCTGCATTAGGGCCTGGGTCAGCCCACACGGCCATGCTCACTACTGCGGCTGCTTCCCACCCATGTGCTGGGCTGTGTGGCCCCTGGCACAGCCCTCTGTGGGCACCTGCAGTCAGCTGTCCCTCAGCTGAGCACGTCACAGGTGGGCCTGCTGTCTCCCTCGGCACCTCCAACCCGATCGCAGGTGGGCAGGGAGCTGTTTCATTCTGAGGAGTGTGTGTGAGCGTAGCATCCGTCAAAACGTTTCGTGGCTCAGTAGCTCAGCCCACATGTTTAATGGGCACCTCATCTGAGCATGGACTCCTGGAGGATGATGTCCTGAGGGTCCAGGACATGTCACAGCCACAAGGGTAGGTGGCCCTGACCTCCAAGTGAACCCAGCCTTCCCCTAGGGCTGAGGCCTGCACAGGTGCTCAGTGATTCCAGGCTGTGTGGTGGGAGGGGGTGCATGCACCCCAATACCTCCCTCACCCAGCTTCTGGCCAACCTGAGAGACCTGATCTCAGGCCACCCCAAGCCAGACCTCCCTCTAACTTTCTGAGAACCCCACTTCACAGTTCCTGCAGGCACGGTGTCTGAGGCCAGTTCAAGATGGGCAGAGGGGAAGCCGGGAGGGCTCAGTGGGTTGGGCGCTCACTTTGCAGCGCCGGGGACCGAGGATCAAATCCCGGCCCCGGCCCCGGCCCCGGCCCGTGCGGAACCATATGCTGAGCTGGAAGCTCCCCTAGTTCAGTTCTCTCTCTGTCTCTGTATCTATCTCTCTCTCTCCTCTGTCAAAATAAATAAATAAATAAATAAATAAATATTAAAAAAAAAAAAAGACGGGCAGAGGCGCCTTCAATACAGTCGGGGCCTCCAAACACCATGGCCCCTCCAAGCACGAGCCCTGGTTAGGCCCTGGTTTCCGCAGAACAATGATTGGCGTGCAGAACAAGGGCCCTGTCATCACCTGCATCAGGGCGTGACAGCTGTCAGCCCAGAGGGAGGCTCACCCCCAGCGGGAGCTTGGTCCTCGTCTGGTCTGGCCTGCTCTCCCCTCGGTCTCCACATTCTCATCACTGTGAACACTACTGTGTGCTCTGGGGCTGCACAGCCTCCAAACCATCACCGACTAGTCAATGTCATGGTGTCATAAATCCTTCACTCCATCTCCATCAGCCAAGAACACTCGAGCCCCAATATATAGGCATCTAAACTCCGATCTCATGAGCACCCCGGAAATCTACATCCAGTGCAAATGTCCATTGTTTCAGGTCCCAAACGGTGGTCTAGAGAACAGGGTCATGGTAACTACAAAAACGGGAGGTGGGGGAGTTGAGACGAGGCGACCTCCCACCTGTGCCCCCAAAAGAGCAGAGGATACTCTGCCTGTAATCACCAGTTATAAAGAGCTGGCACCCAGGCCAGGACCCCAAAGCTGGGGTGGAAGTGGACACCGCTGAGGCACGTTTATCGCCTACATAGAAAGTCCCATCTCCTGTAAAGTCACCCCAGTGAAGCCAAAGGTGTCTATTGGAAGTGGGTGGATGCATGCAGGTCACAACCTTCAGGAATTCGTATTCTAATGAAAGGAGCCGCACATGGGCGAGATGACAAAACACACCTACAGGAGCAATGTATCAAATGCAAACTCTACGAAGTACACAAGCACCTTTTTTCTGTTTCACCCTTTCTGCAACCGGGATGTCATTCAGCAACCTGTGCATTTAACATGCGAGCGTTTCCCTGCCAGGTGATTAAGTTGATGAGTCTTAAGTTCAGTGGCGGTGCCATTTCGCAAGTGGGGGAAGTGAATACAAATGAAGAGGAACGCTTCCTGGAGGAGAAAGGCAGTCAGAGCAGTGCGGGTGGGAGGGCAGCCAAGTGTAAGGCAGGCGTGCTGTAAGGCAGGTGTAAGGCAGGTGCAGGGGTAAGGCAGCCAGGTGTAAGGCAGACGTGGTGTAAGGCAGGTGTAAGGCAGGCGCAGGGGTAAGGCAGTCAGGTGTAAGGCAGGCGCGGGGTAAGGCAGACGTGGTGTAAGGCAGGTGTAAGGCAGGCGCGGGGTAAGGCAGGCGGGTGTAAGGCAGGCGCGGTGTAAGGCAGGCGAGATGTAAGGCAGGCGCAGGGTAAGACAGCCAGGTGTAAGGCAGATGCAGGTGTAAGGCAGGTGTAAGGCAGGCGCGGGGTAAGGCAGGCGCGGGGTAAGGCAGGCGGGTGTAAGGCAGGCGCAGGTGTAAGGC